>CM043871.1:18800811-19063064 GCA_023846275.1 Vanilla planifolia | reverse complement strand
TAATAGATACATTATTTATAGTATAAATATCATAAATTTAAAAAAAAAAAACCTAGAAGATAAATCAATAATATAATATATATATATATATATTTTAATTTTTTTATTATTATATTTTTCAAGATTTAATTATTTATTTCATAAGTGTATCGTTTTCTTGTTCATTTTATTCTTAATATTTTATATTTGTATATCTTAATTTTTTTCTTTCAATAATTATCCTCTATAATTAGTAATCATAAGACCTCATGCAAATAAGGATATCATCATCTTGAATTATATATATAAGCAATGTTTTTCTTTAAATAATACATAAATAACATCTTTTTAAATAATTACTCTCATATATCATGTAAATATAAATAGGTTATTATTATTCTGTATCATGTAGATCTAGATGAATATGTAAATAAGTATCCTTGCCCTATATCAAGTAAAGTTATGATGAAACCTATAAATATTTGTAGACAATATTTTTGGAGGTATACTGATCATTATATTTTATTTTTTTCATTATTAACTAGACATGATAGATATTTATATTTTAAATATATTTTATGCATTAATTTATAAATATTCTCATTATGTTGTATATCGATATCATTATTTTTTGTAAATATTTTAAATATACAATATCATAAAGAAATAACATGTGAATAAAACGTCAACTAAAAATGTGAAATAAAAATATAGCAACCCAATATCACATTATTTATAGATTTACCTATTATCCATAATATATAAAAATATAATATAAAAATATTCTAATATTCTTATGTTTTAACAAAGGATAATACAAAGATAATGTTATTTTATAAGTAATATATAAAATAATGTTCTTTTCAACCTTTCATTTTATTAATTTTCTTATAATGCCATGTATATATAATAATTATTATATATTTATATATATTATATATGAAATGTCTATTAAATAACTTGGTTTATATTATTTTCTTTCAAAGTAAAGTTTTTGCTTTAGATCATACTTGCATAGTTTTCTCAACATATTATATGATTGAACAAGTAAACAAACATCAAAAGTTATGTTGTACGTGTATGATCCATTGATTATACTGTTTACAAAATCAAAACTTTGTTGTTTCTAAACTCTTTGTACAATACAATCACAGGGATTATAACCTACGATTAGTTCTTAGTTATACCAACTGATTATTTAGTGATATTCTTATTTCGTAATAATTTACAACACGTTCACCCCCGTTGTACTATACGATTCTCATTTTCTTTCTCTAACTAATTTGTTGTTCTCACCCACTAATCGTATCCATACAATACACTCATCATATAATATTATTAAATTCATTGGCTTTTCTTTTCATCATCTAGTGCGATTCCTTCGTATGATCTTGTTACAAATTAAAATCTAAATCATTGTATCTTACATTCATGTCCATCTACCTTTTTGACTGCTAAAACTTAACCTAATTTTCTTTTGCATAAGCACAAATTCAATGTCCAATATGATATGCTTTGTTTAATCCCTAATAGACATATACAATTATATATATATATATATATATATATATATATATATATATATATATATATATATATATATATATATATATATATATATATATATATATATATATATATATATATGATAAGCTTAACATCATTGTATTAGTATGATCTTCACATTGTTTTTATACAATGAACCCAAACACTCAACTTGTAGCTTCACAATATCCTAATGCTAGTACAACCTCGAGATTTTATCCTTGCAGCCATTTCTATATTAGATTAGTAGCTTTTATAGTTATAAACACTAAATACATATCCTAATTGCCTAAAAAAATCCAATATATGTAGCATCAACATATCTTTAATATTATTATTTTAATTATTCTTTCAGTTTGTATATTAATTTGAAGATGAAATATCATATTGAATTTTAGTCAAATACCAAAGATAACATAAATCTTTATCTAAAAGTTAGAAGTAAACTTTGAATCTCTATTGATTATAATAACTTTAGATATATTATATAATGTTTCTATTTGATCAATATATACCTTAATTAATTTTTTTCTAAAATATATAATTTTAATTAAGCAAAAAATGTGTTATTTTGGTCAACATATCATGACTTTCTATATATATAATGTCTTTTCTAGCTTAAGGAAGACTAATAATGAAGCTTATTGACATTTGCTTTCGCTTTCACATAAAAATGAGAATTAAGATTATAATAATCCAAATATATGAAAATTTATTTAAATAATTATTTAAAAAAATTTAAATATTTGATACATAAATTTAATAAAAATATAATGACCATAATGTAAGTTGAAGTCACAAGGATGGAAGAAAGATTATAAACATACTCAAAGGTTAAAAAAATTTTTAAATTATAATTTTAATATGTTATTGCTTTTTGATAATTTATTAAAATTTTACAAAATTATACATTTGTCGAAAATGAAAATTTAAAAATCAGGGAGATGAATTTCAAAAATTAAAATCAAATTTATTAGAAATGCAATAATACTAATTTTATAAAAATCTTGTGTCCATTATTATAAAATGGAATACCAAACTATAGCAAAATATGTTATTTTAATATATATCTATATGTATGATTTATTTGAAAAAAAAATAGAAATATCAAAAGAAGTAAAAAATTTCAAAAATTATAGATATATGAGCTAAAAAAATATTTTAAAAATAGATAATGTTTTTGGAGGATATTTGGATTAAAATTTAAGTAATACAAATTACTTTAAGATCTCAATTAAACCTTATTTTACTTTTCTAAATTTTCTATGTTTTCTAAACTCTAATCGTGGCGATGAGATGAGAAATAGTGGGAAACCTAAAACCTAATTGTCAAAAGTTGGAGAGGCACCAAACGAGGAAGAAGCCACTAATGAGAAGAGAAACATTAAGCATTGAGGTATTGAGCATTGAAGGGTAAAGGAACAATAAGAGCAACTGGTTCCATTAAGGCATTATATAAAAGGGATGCGCAATTTTGTGGGGACATTTGAGAATTTATTGGCAAGCTCGAAGAAAGAGTCGAGAGGGTCAATTTTGGGAAACTCCTAAACAATAACATTGTTTGTAGATAAATGATAAAAAAAACTTTTTGAAAAAGTTGTAAAAATATAAGTAAAAATAATTTGAAAGTTGGACTACTACAATCAAATTAAGATAAGCATTATAAAGAATAGAATCATATGATATCTTGCACGTATCATAACAATGCAAATGTGAATATCTAGATAAAGTATACATAGTCAACAACTAGAAATAAACAATAATGTCAAATAAAGATTATAGATATACACAAATACATATCAATGAAAAAAATAAAACGTGCTATTAGTTACAATAATTTAAGAAAAATATTTAATATTAAAAGACAGAAAAGTTTTACAAAATTACACCCAATCTTTTGTGTGCCTAAATTAGAGCCCATCAACTTTGGATTTGTCCCTCATTCAAATGTGAATTGAACCATTCAAATTTGCATTGAAGTTATAACCCATATATGACAACTAAAGAGAAATATATTAGAACATTAAGTAAAAAACTATTCAAAAGATTCTTTACCATGTCTTATTTAAGCTCCCTTCATAATATGATAAAAAAATTGGACAATGAGACTAAATTTATTTCTATGTACCAAAAACTCAGGCAAACCAAAAGACTTTTATTATGAAATTCTTAGGCTATAAGTGGCTAAAGTTTTCTCCATTATCAAAGTATCACCAAACTAAAAGGTTGTTCATCTTATATGTGTCACGAGCTCCTTTGCATGATGATTTTTACATCACTTGATCATGATTTTAACATGATGTAAAAAGGGTAAAGAAAAATAAAATAAATCTTAACTAGTTTGTGGACATCACTTGATCATGATTTTTACATGATGTTTTTAGCATTGGGCCATGAGAATGAATTAGAAAATTATCATTCTCTTTTTATGTTTTCAATAAATCAAGAATCATCAAATTTTTAATATAGATCACAAATATATGTCCATAGTACAACAAATATGCAAATAAATATTTGTGTTTTGGTCCATCTTACATATGATTGGATGACAATAAAATTGCATGGTTGTTATCACGAGCAGAATGAATGTAGTCATTGTCAATAGCATGTCATGTTCATTCATATAATCTTCTAAAATTGGTGAAGTTGTCTTGCACAAAATTGAAAAAGTGACTTTCCTCAATTTGCATGATAAGGTCATTGGAAGAACGCCTTGATGCATGAAGTGTATCGAGTTGTTGTCATTCACATGCATGACAAGGTTGCTAAAGATCCTTTATAATGGAGATGCTAATCTTACATGATCCAATTGAAAGGACACTCGAGTTAATTTCTTAGGTTGTCAAATTATAAGAGTTATTGGAGATGCAATATAAGTAAACAAGGGCTTACACGATTCGATTGAAAGGACACTCGAGCTAATTGTCACAGGTTGTCAAATAAACGAGCCACTTTATCACATATAAGTGAGATATTATTCTTTTGCATGTTTTATTTTGATTTGTTAGAATCATTTCTTACCTTTTTGGTCTTCTAAAGTCAAAAGCCAATAAGTATCTAACAATTATGATTATAGCTTGACCACAAACTATTGGCCATTTAGGGCTGTTGTCTTTATTGCTGGTGATTATCATCATTAACAATCTTCGTTGTCGATGGTCTCTATTGTCGACAATAATTGCAACTCGAGTGGGCATTCTCAACCTTCAAAATCACTTGTATTTTCTTATTCACACTTTCTATTCTATCAAATAACACATAAAAATATCACTTCCCAAAATGAATAATCACATAATATTACTAGAAATAATTTTTTGATTTTCTAAAGTTTAATGTTTTCTCACATTTGATTAAACAAATAAACCTCAGGTAGAGATGTGCATCGACAACATTGCAAATAACCATCTTGGCTTATTCTTGCCATTGTTGATGACTTTAGCCTCCAAGTCAATCATCGTAAACTTGTAAACATTCCTCACTTATTTTACTTCTATTTTTTAATAAACTAAATAATATTTTATAAGAAATTGATGCTTCTCATATAGACCATCAAATGATCTACTTAAGAATGATTTCTTACAATTAATACTTCAACTTATAAAATGAAAATATAATTTTTCTCTTATAATAATTCAAATAAGCCTAATGTTTTTTCAAGTGAAGATTTGGCAAAACAGAAGGGGAAATATGATATCCATTAAATTGTAAAAATGTTAAGTCTTTTTTTAATCCAAAACTTTTGATAAAAAACTATGAATATATGAATGTCGTTGCTTTTGTTTGCTTAGAACTTTTAATATTATATATATATATATATATATAACTTGAAAAATATCAAATATTTTTTGTAATTTTTACTCTTATCTCACATAAAATGTATTCCTCAAAGAAAAATTTTTAAAACAAATTTTTTTTTTAATTATAAAAGATGCCAACAAATAGTATCTTCATTTAATTCTAAACGTTAAAAATCCACCAATAATTAGCCAATTTTTTTACATAAATATATTTAAAATGTATATTAAAAACATTTTTAAAATGTTATTTTCAAGCGATGGAATCTTTCAGTGGCTCTTCTTGCATCCGATGGATGCCCTACGAAATTTGCTCAACCCTAGTGAATGGTAAACCTGTATTCCAATGGTGCCTCTTCTGTGCCTCCTCGTTGCCTGAGCGCATCGGCTCAGGCAGCTTTGCCGTTCTCCATTGGTGCGTTAGTTCCTCCAACTGGACTTCTAGCGTCCAGCTATAAACCGTGAGTTTCGTTTTCGTTCAAGCATTCAACTTGACTAGCTTTTTAGCCATTCAGCTTTTCAAGCCATTCAGATCGCTTCTTGTTAAGTATTTCACTTGCCAAATTAATTTTTTTTTCGTTAAGATTCTCTAAATTAGTGAGCTATTTGTTGTACAAGTATTTAACTTGTTCACTTTTTTTCATTGAATAACTCACTGAGGCCAAGCATGTTGTGAGAGTAGTTGAATAAGAAAAGAACTTTTTGTACAGGTTATTGAAATGAAAAACAGAGAACTTTGGGGATGCATTTTTTTCTTGGGATGGCAGTTTTTTGTTTGCGTTTCTTGGTTTGCATTATGATTAGTTCAAGTAATGTTCTTGGATAAGGTTGGATTTGGATCAACACTGATACGAGTTGGCTATAAATCTGATCAGAGGGTTGGATATTGGACTGAGATGAATCCTATCTGATTCCACCCGTTGACAAGTCTATCATTCAGCCTGTAAAAGAAAGAGGAGTGTGCATAATAAGATAAACAAGTAAGGTGGAGAAAGTTCTTTTGGGTCAGAAGGGGATTTGTGTGTTTAGTAGTTAATGACTGGGTTTAGATTTCCCTAGATGTAACTGGGGATGCATTCACGTCAACTTCATATCTTTTTGCTTTGATTTCCTCGCTTCCTTCTTCTTACATCTCAAAGTACTTTAGAATCATATAAGTATCTTTTTTTTTTGTGTTTGTAGCATTAATTTAAGTGAATTCATCGCTTTTTAGTCTAATTTACTGAATGCTCCCTAAAACTTATTGTGGTACTTAGCCGTTTACAAGTCTTTAAACAGCTTTTCACATTTGTGCTGAAACTTCAGATTAATGTTAATGTTGAGATCCAGAGAATTGTGATCACCAGGGGACTTGTTAAATCGAGAAAACAGTTTAGGAAAAAAGACATAATCAGTTGAAAACCCACTTAACTTATTTCTCCATATGAAAGCTTAGATTAGTTGGTATAAAATTTCCATCTGAAATTCAAAATTTTAAAGTGACTTTCAAATTATATGCATGTGAGTGTTGCTAACCTGCAAATAGGGGTGATCGATGCATTGTTCACAAGTTTCATGAACATTTGAACAATTTCGAAGGCAAAATTGAGGGAAAATCTCAGTAAACTTGCCTCCTTTGGATCACTTGTACTAATCGACCCCAGTGCAAATCAGCCATCCTCTTTAGTTACTGTTTTTTTTGGGTAGTTTAGGCTAATGTTCTTTTAAGTTATTTTGTACTACCCTAGGTGTCCTTAGTTTTTACCTTGTTTTCCAATTTAGTTAGAATTTTATTTATTAGGTTTGTGTACACCATAGCCTTGTCACCCATATTTGGTTGCACCCATAACAAATATTGCAGTGCTGTAATATCAACTGAACCATTGTCGGAGATTGAGTCGAGTGATTAAATTAATTATAGGTCTTATTAGGACAGTTGAAAAATTTCCTTTCAAGTAGCCTTTATGGCTACTTTTTCATCCTCCATGTCTTCTTAGAGCTTTCTCTTTTAAGTTTCAAATGTTCAATGAACAAAGAAATAGTATATTCTAGGTGAATTATTGTTTAGTTTGTGGTTAATTTGTGATAATGTTTTGATTCTATTCAGAAAAACGTAACTCTCACTAGATCAATCAAAAGTAGATTAGGATAGAGAAATAAAGCCTCTGGATTTGTTCCCATGCATGATTAAAGTTGATGATTTGTATGCCCTGAATTTGTTGTTATATAGTTCTCATGAATATTCCTTGGGAGGAACTACTTGTGATGCCTACTATAGTTATGGTTAGATGAGAGAAAGTTAATGTTTTAATTGTTAAAGTGAATTGCCTTTTTGGTAGGCTTCTTTTTCATATATAAAAGTCTAAAATGATCATATAATAAGCCTTTAACAAGGTCTAATAATCTGAATATTATAAGTCTATTTAAAGCATGGTAGCAAAGCATATAAATGTCTTAAAGTGTTCTAAAATATCATTTTCTTATATCCTTAATGTATCTTCTTTTTCAAATAGGTTAGCACACTTTTAGGTTATGGAAACCTGATCTTGATTGGTTGATATTTGAATGACTAACTATTTTCCCTTTTGGATTTGTTCTTCTAGGCTTTTCAAGTCCATTGACTTGACCTTGGAACCTAGATTGTTGCTTATTGCATTTTTTTATTGTGTGACTTTGATTTGTTGATTCTCTTTTAAGTTGCTGTCTACATTCTGCCCTGATAGTTCTCTCAACAAATCTTTCTTGATATTTCCTACTCTTGATTGGCTACCCTTGGCTTTTGCATTGTGATCTAATTGTCGAATATTGGCTTCTCCTTGGTCTTATTGTGGCTAAATTCTCCTTATGAAGTTATTCTTATGGATGAGTTTCCTTCACGTCAATGATTTTGGCAAATTCATCATGGTCTTCTTTATTGTGATAGAAGTTGTAAGGTATCTTCAACTAAGGTTCTCATGATCATTTCAATCATAAGGTTTCTTGTGAGCCCTTCAATCGTGATGTTTTCTATTTTCTCATAACCGTGGCGTGGAATCTTGATGGTGATTGAACAAACTATACAAATTAAAATAGTTTGGTTAGTTTAATATGCCATTTTTCTTAGCGATTCCTTGTTTTGTGTTACATGAGTTTCAACTCATCTATTTAGTTAAATATTTATTACACCAAACATTCAAAATATCAACAAGAAAAATGCAAATAGATACTGGAAAAGTTTTGGAATGTTGGTGGCATCCCAAAGTTTTGGCTATTTCATCCTTTTGTTAGTATGCTTTCAACTCATTGGCTTGTTTAATAAGCTTTTTACACAAAACCATTTAAGTCTGCATGATACTTCGTCAAAACTATGACTACTAGAACAATCTCAAAATGTTGGTTGTTCTCTTTGAGCTTGTGATGTCCTTTTCTCAAGGTAGTTATATTCAATTGCATAAAAAAGTTTCTTCTTATGCTAGTGCCTATTATTACTAGGGTAGATTATATTATTTAGAGAATAGAGTAGGAAAAATACAATCATGAAAATTTTTAATGTATATTTGAATTTAAGCCCTATATTATAATGAACAAGAGATAATTGAAAAAAGTAGATACTTTACTGAATTAACTTGTGTCTTAATGATTGCTACTTTGCAGCATATTAATTATTATTGTGCAGCTGATTAATATTTTATTGCTGCCTAATTCATATGTGCTTGGCTTGTTTTTGAGCTGCTCTCGTTGCTGTTTTTAGCTGCAGTGCTCATTACTTGTTTTAGCTGCTGCGCTCATTTCTAATTTGCTGCCATCCTCCTCTGCTAACTATTTTTACTAATGATTAACTTAAATCTAAGATCAAAATTGAATATTGTTTTAGCTAGCTAAGGTGTTGATAGTTAAGAAACTAAACAGCTAAAGTTTAAAGCTCTACTTTGCTCCGCAATATCTGCATGCAGCTTAAACATTTGGACTTTGAGTCATCCTAATCGTCTGACTACTCCTTATATAAATAGACTAATTTTAGCTTCTTATGTGTTTCTCAGAGCATATGATAATTACATCTTGGAGCCTTATCCTCTGAGAAGATTGTAAATGGCATCCACTGTGAGTGGCCAGGGTCCTTCTTTAAAGAGGAAAGATTCTTTCTTGACGAAGGAGGGTGACCAGCTGATCATCACACCATTGGGTGCTGGAAATGAAGTGGGGCGCTCATGTGTGTACATGTCTTACAGAGGAAAGACTATCTTGGTAAACATTTGATATTTAGCTACCTTTATTTTTGTGGTTCCAGTGTACTGACACCATGTTGCATTTGAACATCTTTATAGTTTGATTGTGGCATACATCCAGCATATTCCGGGATGGCTGCATTGCCTTATTTTGATGAAATAGATCCTTCAGCAATTGATGTTCTTCTTGTTACACAGTATGAAATTTTTGTCCTCTGAGCCTTTTGTATTTCTCTTTAAATTTTCATAGAAAATTTTGAAAATCTTTTTAAAATTTATTCAATGAATTGCATTGTACCAAACCTGGTTTTTATAAACTCTATACTAGTTTTTTCTTTGTGCTGTTGTGGGCAAGCAATAACGGTGATGTTCTTTTGCAGCTTTCACCTAGATCATGCGGCGTCACTTCCATATTTCTTAGAGAAGGTATCTCTTGTTCTGAGAGTACCTTCAAATTTTTTTTTTTTCAATCATTAAATGGCTAATTGTTGGAAACTTTTCTTAGACTACTTTCAAGGGTCGGGTGTTCATGACCCATGCAACAAAGGCTATTTACAGATTGCTTTTGTCAGACTATGTTAAAGTAAGCAAAGTTTCTGTTGAGGACATGTTGTATGACGAGAAAGATATTCAGCGCTCAATGGATAAAATTGAGGTATGTCATTCCAATTTAAATGTCCTTGCCACATTAACAAATCTTCTAAAAGATCTTAAGCTCTTCCATTTACTTTTGAGATTCTTAACCATCATATCCTTGAAGTAATTGTTTTCAAATTGGTGCCATGTTCATCTGCCACATGCCATTGGATGAGTTCAATATCTTCTTTGTTGTGGTGGCCTATAAACTATTCCTTTTTCACATAAAATCAAGCTCACGTTGCATCTTTTAGTGAAGTTCATCCACTTTAGCATCAAGTAGAACATTAGGGCTCTCACTCCCTAGTATAATTGTGGTCTGGAAATATCCAAGAAATTGGATATCAGCCTATTTTTTGATTTTTCGCCCAGAATGGCAAGTGTTTACAGATATCAAAATTATGCTCCAAATTTGCCAAAAGATATCTGAATTGTTGCATGGTGGTTGTGAGTGCCCCACGACGACTTATGTTGGTTGTTAACATTGTTTCTCAAAGTTTGCATTAGGTACTGGGTGCATAGGAACCTTTTTATTGATCATTTCAAATAAGAAAGCTGATCTTCTCGAGTTCATTTACTACAGTGCTCATGTTGTAGATCAATTTCATTTAATGTCAATGATAGTAATGAAGAAAAACAAGACTTAAATATGTTAAATGATGTTTTTTTTACAATAAACTATTTGATTTCAATTTGCTCTCAAATATCATCTCCCTTTGCCTTCCTATTCTTAGCATCGATTTTGACAATGTCAACTATCATTTTCAATCCTTTTTTTTATTCCATTTTACACGTGTGCAAATCATTGTAATCATACATACACTTTGTTATCATCACCTCAACAAAATAAGTCATATGCATGTTGTGGTATATCATGAGTGATAAGTAATTATCATATGATATTTCAGTTTTATGGTATTTTAATCAATCTTGAATTTACTTGTGTGGCACCTTTTTATTATCAAACTTGATTTATGACTCCAATTTGTAGAACAGTTTTGGATTCTATTGTTGGCATGTAACTTTATTTCATCATTTTTTGGTGATGCCTTGCACTTAACAAGTTAGTATCATTTGCTAAAGTCACATTCAATATATGTAATTTTTGATCCACCCAGGTGAACTACCTTACATTCTAAAGCTGTTTACATGACTCGAGCTTAATTTAGCCCTTTTGTAGTTCCATTTGCAAAACAAGATCCTTCATGAATGTATCAACCTCTAATTGACATCCAAAGTGACACAAAAAAGAGCACCATGAACTATACAAAGATCTAGGCCTTTATGTTAAGCATTAACATGATTAAATCTAAATTGGTATCTTAGTTAACCACCATTTTCATGATTGATTTATTGTGTATTGTTTTATTAACATGAATTTTATTTTCTCCTAGATTTAAAATTCTTGCTTTTGTAGCCTGTCTTTCTCAATAAATATCCAAAATCAAAACTACCATTCCTCGATCCCTGAGGGTGAGGATTTTATATTTTTGAGTGTTAGGGATTAGTGATTGGGAATTAATTGGTGCAACAATTATGGTAAAGGGTAAAAATTGCTCTTAAAGATCTTTTATTTTGGTGAGGGAATGAAAGCAAGGGCTAAGCCTCTTGAGGCCCTCATTAACGGGGGGATGAAGGGAGAGCATTTGGCCTAATGTGATCTTCAAATGATGAAACAATGGTGAAGTGGGAGAGTGGGGCTCAAAACCAGTTCCTCTTGATGCCTTAATGTGATCGAAAATCATCAGAAAAATGAGAGAGGAAGGTAAGACCATAATTTTTGAGATCGTCATGTAACGTAACAACAATGAGTGGATGGGGAAGAAGGAAAGAGCATGCTTCTTAAAGCCTTCATGTGATGGAACAACGATGAAAAGTGAGAAGAAATCGAGACCTTGTCCCTCGTATTTTTTGTGGGAGTTATGATAAAGGTGAAAAATTGAGATCATTCCCCTTGTGGATTTTCAATGTCGGGACAACAATGAAGGAAGCTAAGGATGAGTTGTTAGCTTCCAAATAGTTTTTTAAATGTTATGTGGATACACAAGTTTTAAGTGATAATGGGATACCTTGATGAATTTTGAGTGATGATTTAGTCATGTTAATTGGCAAAAGAATCTATATTGATTTAGTTCAAAGAATGACATGATCTCATGTGATGTTGCATAGATTTGACATTAAGTATTTAAGTTAGAAGTTTTAACTTAGAAGGGATTTCTACCTATGTTAATAAATGATGTGATGCATAAGTTTTTCTTGCATCTGATTTTAGATGAGACATGACCCTTTTTTTGAGGTAGGGCATTCATTTTGGGTAAAAATATGATCTCCACCAATTCTATGAACTTTTCTTCGTGTATTACCCTTGGACTGGTGGAAAAGGGGTATGCTGCAAACTCAAGTCATTTTTAGCAAGTGGGCCTTTCAAGATTGAGGTTTGGTATCTGCATGGTCTTGATGCATGGTCCTTCAAGAGGGGGGAAATCCTCGCAATGGTTCCCTTTTTTCGTTAGCAAGTTTGTCTCTTGATTTTGTCCACTGAAGTTTGGATTTATTATGTTGAAGTTTGGAGAATGACTGATTTTTTTCACCCACTTGGAAATTAAATAGCCAAGTCCAGTGATTTGTTCGATGAGGCATTGGACATCTTGTGGAATCTTTAGACAAGGCATGTTTGGAAGGTCCTCTATCTTTTTAGGATTAGCTTGGATCACTTTCCTTCACTTCTTATGGCCAACAAATTTTCTTGATAGTGCATCAAAAGTGCATTTTAAGGAGTTGAGCTTAAGGTTGAATGTTCGATGGGTCTTAAAAGTTTCCCTTAATTCTTGTACATTTTCCTTGATGGAATTGTTTTTTATTAGGAGATTGTTGACATAAGCCTCTAGGTTTCTATTTTTCTAGTTTTGAACATGGTATCGATCATCTTTTGATAGGTTGCTTTGACATTTTTGAACCCGAAAGACATGAGTTTGTAATAGGTCTCAAAGTCAGTAATAAATGGAGTTTTCTCCTTATTCTCAGTTATTTTAATTTGATGATATTCTAAGAAGGCATCTAAGAAGTTGAAACAAGTGAAAAACTAGAGGTTATTGAGGTAAACGATATGAGTCTTTCATTGTGGTGTAGTTGAGATTGGTGCTGTTAATGCACATTGGTCATATACCATCTCTTTTCTTCACAAGTACAACATTTGCCAACTACTTGGGGTAAAGGATAGGTCGGATAAAATTGGCTTCAAGTAATTTGGATACCTCTTTCTCGATTGCCTTTTGCTTCTCGATACTAAATATTCGTTTTTTTAGGTAGGTGGTTGGAACCCTAAGATCTATATGGAGAGAGTGTTCGACTAAAGAGATCTATCCTTAGCATATTTGAGGGCAACAAAAGATTAAGGTGCTTAGCAAAAGCTTGTGGGTAGCTTTGCTGTCTTTTTTATCTTGATCAGTAGAAATAGTTATAATGCTTTGTTGGTTTAGATGGATTAAGGGGGAAAGGGAGAGTAGGAGAGATGGGGTTAGTTGTTTTCTTTTTTTGATGCTTAATAGTTGAGGGCATTGGCTTAACTGCAATTTTCATAATGTTGCTGTAGCATCTTTTCAATTGTAAAAGGTTATTATGTACTTGTTGATGTATTGAATTTTATATAAATGTGTAGTGTTGAGATTACCATTCTAAATATGTTTGTTGTTGATCTTTCAAGGAAGCGTTATAAGTGAAAGGAGCATCGACAACAATAAAGTTGATCATATGGATGGTTGAATTGAACGATTTTGTAATTGTTAGTGACACTGTGATGGTTTCTTTTGGCTTTATACTTTCTCTTGAAAGGCTTATACAAGGAAGATAAGGCTTCGACTGATATCAATCTTGACGAAAGCATCGAGGAACAGGATATTCGCTGAACTTCTAGTGTTGATGAGTATGTTACGAACTTCAATATTGGCAATTATCTTTGAAACTAATTTGGCTTTATCACAAGGGTTGCCAAGAGATGATATATCGTTAGGTTTCAAGAATATTAAAATCGGATCCTCTTGTTGATCTTTTACATTGGTGATCATGGTTCTTTTGAGGGGATTTGACATGAAGCTCCTTGGGTGCGATTTCCTCCACCCTTTGATGATATAGACAATTCTTACTAGTCTCTTACATATGTCTTTAATGCTAGTTAAAGAGTTTGACTATCCTTCTGAATTTAGGGTTTAACAATAGTACTTAGCCATGCAAGTTGATTAGAGGTAAAGATGGGCTTAGAACTCTTTATGTGTTACTCTGAGAGGTTGTCTTCTTTTATAAGTCTTTTGATTAAGGTTCTGAGGGCTCTATATTCAAAAGTGATGTGGTTGTGATCCTCATGATATTTGTAAAATTATGTCATGTCTTAGTTATTCCCTGAGGATTGCCTATATCTGTTTCTTTGTATTGCTTCCAGTATTTCTTCAAGTGATAAGGGAATACTAAAATGTTGAACTTGGTAGCCTTGGCAGTGGTGGTTGCTTTGCATGTAATTTGTATCGTTTCATAGTCTTTATTATCTTCGATCAAGAGGTCTTTGGGGGAAAAACTTTCCTTTCGATCTTCCAGATAATTTTGAGGAGACTTCTTTCTTGTTGATAAAGCAAATGATTTTGTTAAAAATTTTTTGTAGGTACTTTAGAGGGCATTTGACAAGATTTTGTTGAAAGTCTCTTAGTTGAAGAGATTTAATGAGGGTTGCTCAGGTCAAGAATTGTCTTGATCCACCTCTTTAAGAGCTTCCTTAAAGCATTGGAGGAAAGTTTGAAATGATATTTGACAAGATTTTGTTGAAAGTCTCTTAGTTGAAGAGATTTAATGAGGGTTGCTCAGGTCAAGAATTGTCTTGATCCACTTAAAGAAATTCTTTAAGAGCTTCTTTAAAGCATTGGAGGAAAGCTTAAAATGGTTCTAATTGATACTACCTTAGGCCTTGAAAAGAGATTCAGAGACGCCTTTGGGTTCGACATAGTTGGCAAAGAATAAAAGTAATATCCTTTTAAATTGATTAATGGAAGAAATTGATATAGGGGCTAACTTTTAGGATTACTTTGATACAACATCTTTAAGGTAAATCAAGAAATTCTCATATTTTACTTGTTTAGTTATAATATGCAAGGAGGCAATTCTATTTAATTCTCTCAGGAAAATAGTAGAGTTTGAGTTATTATAATAAAATAAGTTGAGCAAATCAAGTCTAAGAGGTAGAGGTGTCAAGAGGATTTCTTTCGTGAATGGTGAAACCGCTTCTCGACGACATGTGGGTTATATTCGTATGTCCATGATAAGTGAGGCCCCTTATTGGGGTGATAGGTTGGCTTTTGACGTGTATCAAAAAGAAGTGCCAATGATGTCTGGTAGAAGACGAATTTAGTTGATTTAGAGTTAGAGGGCTCCACACCATAAAGTATTATTAGGTTATTGATGAGATGATGTTTAGGGGAGTATGTAATTGAGGTAGAGATAATGTAATGAAGTTCGAGTGTAGTGGGGAATGCTTCAAGAAGCTATTTGTTTGGAAAGGTGTTTGGCATGATCTCCCCTAATAGAATGGCCTATGTAATCCTAATTTCCTCACCTAGAAGTATAATGAGAGTGGAGAAAAAATTGATAAAGTGTTTCATCAGTTGAAATAAATAAAAATGATTATTAGTCGATGAAGGGGAAGGTTGTGACGCTTGAGAAGTATGATGTAGAGATGTGAGGACCTCTGTTGTGTCCTGTTCGTGATTACTAAGTGGCTTTTTCTTAGGAATGAATGTGACTCCCTCCTGATTCTCTATTTTAGGTTGTTTGTTTGTTCCCACAAATGACACAATAAATATTGATATTATCAAGAGATTGAAGTGATTAAATGAAACATTACTTTTATTGGAGTTTTTGTAGGAGAGAATGCAAAGCGAAGAGGAAGAATGGTTTAGAGCACTTTGATAGAGGAAGAAAGGTTTTGGGCTGCTCAACAGAGGAAGAACAGCTTTGGTAATTTAGCAAAGGGAGGGCTTTAGGCAATTCGGTTGAGGCAGAAGGGCAGTTCAATATAGGAAGAAGGGCTTTGGGTGGTTCAATAGAGAAGAAGGGTGTCTTGTTGTTCTATAGAGAAAGAAGGGATTCGAGTTGTTTGACAAAGGAAGAAACATTTAGATGACTTCTTTTGGAGCCTTTTAAGGTTATGATTTTCGATGATTTCTTTGAGAAAGATGGAGATTGATTGCTGTGAGCTAGATGCCATTTGATCGAGCTGAGGGGGAGGGGGGTGGTTCTTCTTATAGCCATTCTCAATTAGAGGTGCCAAGTCCAAGTTGGAGCTCTCTCCTTTATTCTTGCGTGATCAAGTGCTTGATTGCATGTCTAGGTTTGGGGACAAAGGTAGGTCTCATGGAGAGATGACTTGTTTCTTTTTGATATGCCGGTTCTTGTTTCTTCAGTATCTCTTGGACAATTTTGCCAAGAATATACTTATAAAGGAGAGAATTAAGGCAGTCAGGTTGTAGTTGAACAAACTAAATAAATGATGTTTTACTTAAAGCTACCATATAGAGAGCGAATGTTGAAGCTCCTCATGTGGATGTAACATGCAGTTCTACACATTGTTGAAAAAAGACAAGATGTGGGTACTCTTCCTTTTGTTCTAGATTCTATTTATGAATAGACACCAATTTGAACCTTCCCTCATGTTCCCAAAGGATATTGTCAAGCAGAAGAAATTATGCAAGAAGTTCCTATTTTAAAAACTTTTAATCATGAATGTTTTGAAGTTAAAATTGGATATTCTATTGATTCCATGAGTAAAGATGCTTCTGTAAATCTTGTATCTTCTATTTCCAAGGATAGAGAATATGCATATAAAATAATTTGCTTGAAGTAGTTAAATTGGTAGAGAAGGTGAAGTTATTGATGTCTTATCATTGAGTTTGAATTTTCCAACAACCTATTGGCATTCCTTGTTTAGATGGGCTGAGCGATAGCAAGTTAGGACCATCACAGCCTTTTGAACCAGCCCTGTATTTTTTTTTTTTGACAAATAACAACTTTTACTTGAGTTATAACTGATATATTTTCTTTATGTTAAAGATTAAAAATAAAGGCCCTTGAGCTCAACATTGCCAATTTTGAAATTGGTGAGTCAAGGTATTAAGTAGCTGCATGTTAGGATGTATTCTTTTTATGTTGTTGGAGCAACATAATTTGAAACAAAGAAGCTCTAGTATGAACTTGAGGAGGACAGAAAAATTAGAAGAAAGATTAAACTGAAACTGCAAATAAGTATATCAAACTCTTCAATGATCACATGGAACGTCACAAGATGGCTATTTTCAATTCTTTTGCCCTTAGTGTAATTTTAAGCTCTCAACCTTTTGGTTTGGACAGCATTTCCATTTTGCAGGGGAGGGAAAGAGAGAAAGGATAGTACTGGTTGACTTGGATGGCAAAATAGAAATAGTTAGTCAGGAATTTAAGACTCCCTCATCAACTTTTGCCACATCCAAATGCTTCATTGGAGGGTATATTTGCTTTATTTAAATAGGAATATCTTTTTGGGTGGTTCTAATAAATGATTTTCTGGTTGGAAGGCTTCTAATATGCAAAATTAATGGTAAAAAAATGAAGGTATAACGTCTGAAACTAAGCTTGTTGCCCTTTAACTAAGAGTTGGCTTACTTTCACCCCTTGAAAATTGTAATATCAGAGCCTAGTTTGGAGAAATCAAGGAAATCTCTAGACTTAAAATATTTTGTTATTTTGGCTCTGGATGTAAACATTTATCTCTATTCCAAGTTATGTTTCAATATTCTCTTTGTAATGAATGTTGTTAAGCCAAAATTATTTGCTAACATGTTTATCTAGATTCTCAAGAGATTTCCCTTGAAGAAAATGACAGTTTTTTGTTTAGAAGTTACATTTTGGGTTGAGCTTTACATTATCATAATGATCATTGACATACAAGTTTGATAAGGTTGTTAAACTTGTGAGCTTTTGTTAGTCTGCTTACATGGAACAATTACATATGAAATAAGTTCTCTCAACGTTACACATCACAAGCTGTTGTTGGCCTATTTGCATTGGAAAAATATGTGATTGCATTTTCAGTTTATCCATGTACAAGCTATCATTTCCCATTGAATTAAGTTTAGAAGTTTCTCTATTGTTTACTCATTTGAATGGGTATTGACTTGTATATTTGTTGAGAAAATTTCATGTTCTGATGAATCTTTACTTAACAAGGTTAGGCAATGAGTCAGGTGACATATGAGACATACCACTTTGGTTATTCATGTCTCAAGGAAGGTGGTCAACTGGTGGGATGACCATCTTGATGGAAAGGTTAAGTAATAAAGGAATTCACATCCACAGATTGACTATGGTGGCAATATTCAATTTAAATAACAGTGTAATGAAATAAAATCTATCTCTGGAAAAATGAATATAAGATAGGAAGTAATGCAATCCTGCATCAAACAAGAAGAATAAAGTACTATGGTTAGCTTTTGACTTGAATCATTGGGAAAGATTTGAGTTTTGAGAGATAAGTTTAGTGTTTATAAAGGAGATTGTGATAAATCTATTCTGTTTGGTTCATTAATTTGTTTGACTAGTATCCAGAGGCTGATGTGATACTTGATCTGTAAAAATTTTTATGTGATGATGCCTTGGCTATAATTTGGACAAAAAAAGATACTGAATGAAGTAAAATATTTCTCATGGTAAAACTTAACATTTGATTTGAAGAATGTGTGAATGAGTTGAGTACCTTTAGATCATCCTTAATCTTTGACGATGGCTTTGATGGTTTAGGGTTCATCTCGATTATGTACCTACTTGGCAAGACCTTTTTGAGATGAGAAAGTTCACATTTTCTGATCATAACATAGACAACTTTGAACCCTTTTTCCTACTGAGCTTTAGGAGTCTTTGCATGTGTAGATTATTACTAAACTTGACAATTGTGCAGGTTATTGACTTCCATCAGACAGTTGAAGTGAATGGAATTCGGTTCTGGTGTTACACTGCAGGCCATGTACTGGGTGCTGCGATGTTCATGGTCGACATTGCCGGCGTCCGAGTTCTTTATACTGGTGATTATTCACGTGAGGAGGATCGCCACCTCCGTGCAGCAGAAATTCCACAATTCTCTCCAGACATCTGCATAATAGAATCCACCTATGGTGTACAGCTCCATCAGCCACGCCTTGTCCGAGAAAAGCGCTTCACAGATGTGATACATTCGACCATCTCCCAAGGGGGTCGGGTGCTTATACCAGCATTTGCCCTTGGGAGAGCACAGGAGCTTCTCCTCATTTTGGATGAATACTGGTCCAACCATTCCGAGCTCCACAACATTCCTATATATTATGCCTCCCCTCTTGCCAAGAGGTGCATGGCTGTCTACCAGACCTACATCAATGCCATGAATGAGCGAATTCGGAACCAATTTGCTAACTCAAATCCATTTGATTTTAAGCACATCTCTCCTTTGAAGAGTATAGAAAACTTTGATGATGTTGGCCCATCGGTGGTAATGGCAAGCCCAGGTAGTCTTCAGAGTGGTCTCTCAAGGCAGCTATTTGACAAGTGGTGTGCAGATAAGAAAAATGCTTGTGTGCTCCCAGGTTATGTTGTGGAAGGTACTTTGGCAAAGACAATAATTAATGAGCCCAAAGAGGTGACCTTAATGAATGGCCTCACTGCTCCTCTTAACATGCAGGTATACTATATCTCCTTCTCTGCTCATGCAGACTTTGCACAAACAAGTGCATTTTTGAAGGAGCTTATGCCTCCCAATATCATTCTTGTTCATGGAGAAGCTAATGAGATGGCAAGACTCAAGCAGAAACTTATAACTCAATTTGCTGATCAAAACACGAAGATCATTTCACCAAAGAATTGTCAATCTGTTGAGATGTACTTCAGCACTGAGAAAATGGCTAAAACAATTGGAAAGCTAGCTGAGAAGGTGCCTGATGTTGGTGATAGTGTCAGTGGTTTGCTTGTTAAGAAAGGTTTCACTTATCAGATCATGAAACCAGAAGACCTCCATGTTTTCTCTCAACTATCAACAGCAAACATTACCCAGAGAATCTCCATCCCATACACTGGTGCCTTCGGGGTCATAATGCACAGGCTGAAGCAAATATATGAAAGTGTCGAGCTCCGCCAAGAGGAGGCCGATGTCCCAACCCTAATCATTCATGAGAGGGTGACCATAAGGCAGGAGAGTCCAAACCTTGTAACCTTGCAGTGGTCTTCAGGTCCTATAAGTGATATGGTTTCAGATTCTGTTGTGGCCATGATATTGAACATCAACAGGGAAGGCCCAAAAGTAATGCCTGTTGTGGAGGAGAAGACTAAGGAGGAGACTGAGAGAATGGCTCAGAAGGTGACATATGCTCTGTTTGCATCTCTTTTTGGTGACGTGAAGATTGGGGAAGAAGGAAAATTTATCATCACAGTAGATGGAGATCTTGCTCGATTGGATGGGAAGAATGGCGATGTTGAATGCGACAACGAGGCTCTGAAAGAGAGAGTGAAAACTGCATTCTCACGCATTCAAAGTGCCGTTAGGCCAATACCACTCTCTGCTCCTTGATATGATTTGCATAAAGGTTGGTTTTTTTTTTCTGCAAACTGTAATCTACAATTTATCAATCTGCTCCAGCATGTGCAAAACTTATCCAGTTGTTAGTGCATCAGTTGACTGCATGTATTCTGCACTTCATCTTAAATGCAATGGCTAAATACAAGTGCTATCTGTTGTTGGAATCTAAGTTTCCTTGGTTCATCATTGTTGGCTATCAACATTGCAATTTTTCCCTACATATAGTTTGCTTGATCTGTTCATTGCCATGTGCCTTGATTTACTTTGTTTTTGTCATTTCCATTGAACATATTGGTACTTTTGTGCATTTGTTTAAGTTTTTACTTAGGGTATCTAGGAATTTTTTTGGTTTGCAAATGATTTGATTTTCCAAAGCCTAATGGTGTAAGCTGTTAAGAATGTATATCTTTACAAAGATTAGTGGACTTCCCTGGTTAGGTGTAAACTAAATAAAGGATAAAGCCCTCTTGATATTATGAAACTTCACATCTTTTGAGAGCACTTTGCTAATGATTTAGTTGTCTCAATTAAGATGATAGCATCCTCTCTTCTTAGAACCCTAAGTCCAATTACTATGCTTCTTTACCCGCAGAATACTCAACAAAGACAATATCTTAAGCACAATCACACAATGAGTTGGAATGCTCAATTTCCATTGGACGAAATACCTCTGAATAGTAGAGAATAGGTCCATAACTAATCAGGAAGCTCATACATCCACCTTCCTTTACTTCAACTTGATTATTAGTCTTTGGATAAACAACCAAGGTATACTTGAGATGACATCCATACTATGTGACACTCTAAGCTCTTCAGGTTGAACAATTGTATATTACAATAGCTAAAGGAACTTCAAATTGATAGAACCCACAAAATTTTCTTCCCATTTGTAGTTGGCTGTGCAAAAATTTTTGCATCAATCAATTTGATAAAATGGTCTATGATGACAAAACAAAAATGGATTACAATGCACTAGTAAGTGTCCATTTCCTAGACTGAAATGAGCCATAGAATAAAAATAGATTTCAATGCACTAGTAGTTGTTGAGAAAAAGGAACATGAATCTGACACTTCTTACAATACCTGATGGAAAATAGAGCTTTTTCATTCTAACATGATAGCCCAGAAGAATCGTGCATCGACAAACTTCAGGTAGAAGCATGGTTGTCACAATCCTCTGAATAAATATAGCAGACAATGTGTTGAAATTCAAGAGGAAGGACATACGGTGGCAAGGCTTGAAAATAGAGTTTATGTACAACTTATTGACAAGAATACAATGCTTTGATCATGATCCTTTGAGTCATAGAACTACTGATGAGCAAAGATCCTGAATGAAGATATAACTTGAGACCATCCATCCATCATTGGCCTCTCAAGCTGATGCACAGAAAGATCAATGCTTTCAACACTAGGTTCCTTGAGAAATGAAGTATAATCAGAGGTGTCCCCAAGCTAACAAGAACATCTGCCTCTTGACTTTGCCCACAGTAAACTTGAATGAGTTAATTATGCTCTAACCTTTGAATCAAAGATAAAACAAGTTATCAATGAGCATCTAAAATAAAATCTTTGGTTTTAAAGATGTAACTTGATTCATTATAAGTTGATTATAGGATTTGGCATCTTTGATTTTAAGGATGGGAGAA
This sequence comes from Vanilla planifolia, assembly GCA_023846275.1. Taxonomy (NCBI): domain Eukaryota; kingdom Viridiplantae; phylum Streptophyta; class Magnoliopsida; order Asparagales; family Orchidaceae; genus Vanilla; species Vanilla planifolia. The sequence continues at coordinate 19,040,665 of CM043871.1, read as the reverse complement.
TTTTACATCGAAGAAAAGAGTAATGATCTTGATTGAAGATATTTTTGATTTCAAGGACGAGAAGATTTTGCATCAAAGATAAAAGCAATGATCTTGATTGCAAATATACCTCGAGACTATCTATCGAACATGGTGGCCTCTCAAGCTAATTCACAAAAAGATCAATGCTTTAAACATTTGGTTTCTCGAGAACTTAAGAATGACTAGAAATGTTACTAAACTTAACAAAAGCATCTAACTCTTGATTTTGCTCTAAAAAAATTTGTACGATTTAAATATGCTCTAACTTCTGAAACAGATAAAACCAGTTTTTGATAAGCTTTTCAAACAAAATCTTTGGTTTTGAATGTCATTAACTTGATTCACTAAGTTAATAACAACCATGTAGAATTTAACACATTTGACTTAAGCAGCATGACAAAATTTTAGACTAAAGATAAGAGCATCATACTCTGCTTGAGTATTCATAGATAGGAAAGCAATTCTCATGGTTGCCTTTAACTTAGTTTAGCTTTGGGCTTTTATTTAAATGAATCCAGTACCTAAGCTTTCTTCACTTATGACCTCATCAACAAATAAAGTCCCAAATGAAACTAAGGAAACTTTAAAAGCACTCTTTAGGGAGTTCCCACCGGTAAGAAGATTTATAAGAGCCTGTGATTCGAAGGATCTCCAAGAAATGAAATTATTTTTGCACATACTAAGCTCTATAACTTATTTTGTAGGCAACTTGATAGTTTGATTGATTGAAGAATGTGTTAGAGTGGTTGGTTAATGATGACATTTGAATGCATGAGCTTGAAAACACGAGTGAAGTCATCTAGCTAACATAATTTGAGCAAGTGATACTTCTCCAAATGAAGAGAATGTAGCAAAATGTTCTTAAGTTAGTTTGATAGATAGTAGATTAAATGTTGAATACCTTCCTCTTATGAAGAAAAAAACTGAACTAATTTTTTAATCTGAGGCAACTAAAAACGAGAAGTGGCTCTCCTAGAATTGGGTTGCTTAGAATAGGATATCGGGATAAATAATCTTCCAAGACTTGGAGGGCCATCTTGTATTTAGATATCCATTCTTATTTATCTCCTGATTAATAAATGCATTGTTCAAACCTGCAATGCATTCAACTAGTGTTTTGAACATGTTGCTTGGTATTCCAAAATTACATCTTCAAAGATCATTCACTTTCTCAAAGTTGACATAAATTTCTTTGTTTGAGACCATGAATTTTATAAACTTTCCTGATGAAGCTGCAAAGTACACTTAAGAGGGTTCAAGTGCATGCTGAATTTTTTAGAAGCCTTGAATGTCTCATTGAGGATACAAAATGATCTAAAAGTGACTTACTTGACCAAAAGATCAAGAACATGAGCAATGAGATTATGGCCTCACTGACGCCTGAAATTAATGTTAACCATGCGCTGAATGTTGCAAATGAATTGCATGTGTTGAAGGGCATCAACTTGCACAAAAGGGCACTTGAATTTGTGATGAGCAATGTCTTTCATATTTCAAACTTCGTTATTTTGATTTGATGATGATAATTTGAAAATGCATCTCTAAAATTAAGTTGGGTAAAACTTATTACTGGATTCACGAGATCATCAATCTATGAAGAGGGTAAAAGACCTTAGAGCACATCAGAGATACATCAAATCCACACAGATGCGTCTTTTGTCATTATTTTTCTTTACAGAAAGCCAAGCATTTAGAATTGAAATTGTTTGAACGAATCCAACATTAAGAAACTTGGTTAATTTGTCTTCCATTACAGATTGTTTTTCATGGCTGAAAGCTTTTTTTTTTCAGCCATATAGAATGGTTATCAAATTTCATGTTAAATTAACGTTAGAATATTGTGAACATCGGGCATATCAGAAATAAAACATGAAAAGTCAAGAATTTTTGCCAAATGTTCAAGGGTGGCCTCATTTTCAGATTCAATAAGATTAGAACATATAATTACTAGCTTTTAAGAATCTAAAGGAGCAATTTGGTCAAAAATAGTGGAAGAAACAAAGTGAAAATGTAGAATGAAGAAACCCCAAGCACTGACTCAAAGGATCAAGTGTAACCTTCATGATGTAACTCTTACCTAGATTGTAGAAGATCTTGTTAAACCAACATAACTTGAAGGGAAATAGATTTGATATAAAGATGAATAGCCAAATTTACAATGCCAAAAGATGTTATCTCTGGGTCTACCCAAGATGACATTGTAAGAAGATATTTTTACAACAATAAAATTTCATGTCTATGATCTATTGTGAATCATTTCCAAGAGTAAGGTGAAGGGAAATGCTGTCATTGGGCTTAATGAATTCCCCAAAGAAGCTAATTAATGATCCAAAGTAGGTGATCAACCAAATTACCTATTTCAATGAGCATTCAACTAACCTTGACATTGCAATAAGCCTTAAACATATAATTGCATCATTATATGGATTGTTGTTAGGAAAAAATTCTAGGGCCCAAAAGTGATAGGAAGGATATTAGATATCTAGATGTCACATTGGCAATCAAAACATCTTAGAGATTTAGTGTGGATCTTCTTAAATGTGCTAGTTGTCTCTAATAAATAACTTACACAATGCCTCCCCCTTACCCATGAAATGTAAGAGGGGAACATTTTCAAATAAAGAAAAATCTTGAGGAAGCATAAACATATCAGCCTTGAGCTCGTATGGGAAGACAAAAATTGAAAAGTCTCCCTTCTTGGTCTTATACTCTTAGAGGTCACCCTTCATAAGCAACCTCTTAATAAATGATTTCAAAGCTTTGCATTCAAAAGTGGAACAACCATTTACTAACATAGACATTATTTCTTATTGCAATAAGGACTTTTTTCTAAGATGCATTACTAAAAGTTTCATGAATCTACCTTAAGAGAATGATCTCTTGGTGGATTCAATTTTTGCAATGAGGATAACCTTGATGGAAGAAATTGGCCTTTCTTGAGGTAAAATATTCTTAAACATAGGAAGGTTAAGATTCTTTCCTTTTAGCTCCTCTAGCTTTGGCTACAAATAACTCTCCCTCATTAATGTAACAATGATTTTGAAATAATGATTCTTCTTATGCTTGATAACTTGTTCTCTCTTATTACCTTCACTAACAACTGACTATAATGGAGAGTGAACTTAAAACCTTATCGATCAAGTCGAGACTATCTTTTGACCAACTTGGGATAGTTTCTTAACTGTCATGGTTTTGCTTGGTCGTCCACCAACTTTTTTCTCTTGATTTCACCTTTGGTTTGCATTCATCAATATATCTTTCTCTTCTTACAATTTGATTAATATCAATTCACACATCATCCTTGATCCATATAAATTTGAATAATGACTAACTTTGCTAGATTTTTTTAATAAAAGGTGTTTTGTTGATCAACCCATTTTGAAAACCAATTTCTAGTAAATATGGTCATAATTTCAGTTCCCATACTCTTAGAGGTTGTCTTAAACCATATTACTTTTGATTTTAAGATGGGTTTGTCTATTACTATCTTCAAAACCTTAAGGTTGTTCTATATGTATGTCCTCAATTTTCACACCACTAAACATACACCCTTAATATTCATTTGATGTTATTTCAAAAATTTAGAACATGTGAGACAAAGGAAATTTGATGACACTACAAGCCCAACCACAAAAACATAAGTTTTTTTAAAAAACGTTACATGCTCAATACATGCATAACCCTTTGGGGACTAATGAATCCTTATTTCTTACTATTACTCCATTTTCATCTAACTTAAATCAACTATTTTCTTCCAATTATGTGATGAACATTATACCTATGTACTAAGGATTCACTTCTTAAAGTTTCTTTTGTATTTTTAGGTTCAAAATTTGAAATAAATGCAGTATGACTGATTTTCTCAGGAGAAGAGCATGTCTGGACATCTTCTTAAAGTTTCTTTTGTATTTTTAGGTTCAAAATTTGAAATAAATGCAGTATGACTGATTTTCTCAGGAGAAGAGCATGTCTGGACATCTTCAGTATTTCACATGATATGTTCCTTTGGGTGATCCCTCACAAATCTCCAATCCTTTAGTAATCCCTCCTTTGCAGCCACTTCACTTCTCTTTCTTTTCATCATTACCAAACTTGATGCTTTCAATCTTGTCTATATTATCAACAAACTTTGTTTGGGTAGGTCTATTATGCTTCATCAATAACATGTATTGGTTTTGGATAACATGTTCTATTTTTAATTACTCTGTATGGCTGCTTGTTTGTTGAATGACTTCTAATTTGACCTAGATTCAAGTTTGGCCAAGGATCTTGCAGAGTGTTGAACACAACATTTGTACCAAAATACATGTAAATAGGAAATGTTGGGCTTTCTAACAAGCCAAAGCTTATATAGGGCTTGAAGGACAATTCTTTATTTGGCACTTAACATGCAATTTTCATTACTTTAACTCAAAAATACTTCAGTGGTCCATATTCTCCTAACATGATTCTCAGCACATCTAATAGACCATGATTTTTCCTATTGATGACTATTTTGTGTGTAGAATGTGAGGAATGAAAGCCATGCATAGTTTCAAGATTTTTACAAAATGATTTAAAAGATGCATTTTTAAACTCACTCATCATCATGATTATTGAAATTGAAATGATTAAAGACCCCTTTTAATTTTATTTGGCACTTAACATGCAATATTCATTACTTTAACTCAAAAATACTTCAGTGGTCCATATTCTCCTAACATGATTCTCAGCACATCTAATAGAGCATGATTTTTCCTATTGATGACTATTTTGTGTGTAGAATGTGAGGAATGAAAGCCATGCATAGTTTCAAGATTTTTACAAAATGATTTAAAAGATGCATTTTTAAACTCACTCATCATCATGATTATTGAAATTGAAATGATTAAAGACCCCTTTTAATTTTAAATCTCTAATGATAGTGTAGAAAACTTATCAAAATATTCATTTTGTTGTGAATAGGACCCAAATAAAACATTAAGAAATTATCAATAATGAAAGCCCATATAGCGTGCAACTCAGATTCAATGGTTTAGTCTATCCAAACAAATTCAAGAGGCCAAGATTTTGATATACCCTTTAGAATTGAAAGATAACCTTGTTTATTTACCCAATAGACAAAGTCTACAAACTTGATCACCTTCAAACTTCAAGTATGGAAGCCCCCTTAAGGATGTCCAACTTTAGAACTTCTGTCATTTATGCAAGTTTGCATGTCAAAGTCTACAATGCTCCAAATCTACAACTTTGGTTTGTAATAAGAACCATTTAACCTTGCAATCATACAATGATTTTAAATCTAGTAAGTAGGTATTATTTTTTCCATGGCCAATTAGAAATGTTTTCCTTTCTTCTTTTAGCATAAAAAGATAAATCAATAGTAACAAAGAATCCAGCATCTTATAATTGAGTTATATGCTAAATAAATTAAATGTTTAATCGTTTGCTTATAAGAATATATTCATAAAAGTTGAAGAATTGCTAACAGTTTTGATGTCGATCACCTTCTTTAAATTATTCTGTTTATGTCATATGTGAGTATCTATGCTTATTTGAAAACCAAAGTTCCAAGTCAGTGTGAATCCCTAGAGCTAAATCATGATCTTTTTGGTTGTATGCATGTTTTCTTAACAAGATTGAAATAAGCATATGAAACTTGAAGTTACTTGCACAAAACTGCCAGAAGAAAGAAGACATTGATGAAGCAAAATAAGCATGGATAGATTTTAAGTTAAGTTAGTAATTCACCTTCGTTGTTACAATAATTTATTGCACTAATTTATTTTTATCATCCTTAGTATGATGAAAGCATGGTTTCTCTCATAAATGAACTCAAAATGCCCTAAATAGTCAGCATTTCAATGTTTAAACTTTTTATATGTAATAACAAATTTTTCATATCTAATTCACAAATCAAAGGACAAATCTTCTAACCCCAAAAAAAAAAAGAAAGGTTACATAATAAGCTAGTTTACAGGTTTATTTGAATACATATAACCAAGAAGATCAGCTATTTAATTGTTTTTTTATGTATGAATTGTAGGTATTAACAATTTTTATAATGAATTCCAATAACTGAATTAATCCCTGGACTCTTCAAATTACGTAATTGAACACATGTTTCAAAAGAAGCTTACTTATAAAAGGATATCTGCAATAACTATGTATAAAAGTACAAATAAATAATAGAATAACAAACAATATAAGCTAATTTGACAAACTTGAAATTTAATTAAAAGGGTACCATATTAAAACTCTCATAGCACCGAATCAATCCATATGAAAATGCTCCATTAGCAACAATACATGATGTCCTATGCCCAGGTAATATTAAATTAAACATCTGTTAAAACCATGAGCTCACCCATGTTGTAGTTTGATAATAAACAAATGTATTTAATGCTTATTTTCTTGTTAATGATTCTATGAGGTAGATAACCAGAACAAAAAAAAAAAAATATGGACTCGTGTGTACCTGAGGATGGAACCATAAGGATGAAAGGTCAATCTGGATTAAATAAGCCTTATTGGAAGTGGGTAGTCTTATCTTTGCCTAAATACATGCCTACCACATTTCGACGCATAAATATCTCATTCATGCATGTGCTTATTTATTTCTTCTTTCAAACCTTGCTTGTGCTTTGCTGTGTTCTTTTTTGTTTATTGTTTTTATCTAGTATATTTGAATTAACTTGCTTATTATGTTGACATCCAATTATTAAATGAGCAAACCTTTAGTTAAACACGTTTAATTACCAAATTCATTTCCTACACCCCAACATCATTTGAAAAAAATTATCAATATGAACAATACAAGTGACCCAATCAAAACAAAAATCATAACATTTCTAAAACAATGATTTTATTCAAATAAAATTTGATTGGCACTGATAATTGAATCATTAGGTAATAATGAAATAAATAAAAAATATTTCACAACATACACATGACGAAGTGTCGAGCTAACCAAACCATTAAATGAACACAAATGACATTATTAATACCCTCCTTTTGATTTGTAGCTGGTAGAAACATTGTGTCTGGATTGAATGAGTGTTAGGACATTAATGACAGCTCAGGTTAAGCCAAAAGATATAATATGTTCATACAAAAGACATATGGCTTCTTGAGTAGAGGCAGGAAAATACTTTTAGTTTGGTTTGTTGGATCTCAACACTCTGATACCATTCAATAAACCATAATTTTTAGTCGAATATCTTCAAATTTTTATGGAAATAACCTCACCATTTGGCTACGGGATCTAATAGAATTACCATGCAAATGTCCTATAATGAACTGATAGTGGCAATAAGAATGCAAGAGGAATTAGTAAGCTTTTAAATTATGGAAGATCACCATTTTCATTTGATAACTACTGCATTAGATAGCAACAAATGAGGATTTGCAGCTCAATAAGCATCATATTTGTTTGTGATAACTTTGATCAATGAGAGAAAGATCAGCAAAGGAAAATAATTGGCAATGTTGCAACAATTTACCTTGGAGGAAGAGAAGACTTCGATGGCAGCTTCCTCGTGTTTAACGTCATATACAAGCCCTGAAAACAAAAGCTTCGTAAGGACAAGTAACTGAAGATTCATATCTAGTCTATCTAGATGCCAGAAAAGAAAAGAAAACGATACATTAATAGAATGCAGATGCCCCATGAAATTTTAATTAAAAAAGTTGCCTTATCAGTTTAGAATTTATTAAGTACCATATATTATAATGCAATATATTTGAAATTAAAAAAAAATAATAAAAAATAAAAAAGTTTTCCTCATACTCACTAAATTTGAGACCAAATGATAGAAGATGATAATAGTATAGTGTGACAGTGCTTCAATAAAAAAATGTAAGAAATAATTCTTGAGCTTAAACTTATCCACTCAAAAAAGGAGTAATTCTTAAATTTAATTTTAATCTTGTACTTTGACAACACAATATTTCAAATAAACATGGAATCAACAGAGTATGCCAAAGGCTTTTTGTTCCTTAACTGATAATGAGCAAAAAAACATTCAAGTTCAAAGGACTTCATATGTTTAAATATTTAAGAAAAGTTGTTAATGAATAAAGAATGATGACATTAAAAGATCCATATGGTCCATTCTACTTAGTAAGATCAAGCCATTGTTGTTATTGTTATATGGTTATGTGCATCCACATGTTTGTACATCCTATAGACTCCAAACGAAAGATAGGTTGAGATATCAGAAAACTTTGCATAACATACGTTGGTTGTATGGATGGTTGCTCCAGTTGTCATGGTGATCTTCTGATCAGGAACTAGCATAAAGTTCATATGTTGCAGGAAAATTGCAAGTGCTACAATTGCTTCCAGCAAAGCAAACTGATCACCGACACATTTTCGTGGTCCGCCACTGAATGGTATGAACCTATGACAAAAGTTAGTCAAAATTAGAAGTTTTCTTATTCTACTAAAAGGTTTAGACGTAATAAAATTATATTCCCTGAAAAAATAAGGAGGCATGAGAAAAAAGTTTTGGATGCCATAGTTGTAATATAGATCACAGGTGTTTTTAAATAAAATTAGATTGGTAAACAGCTATGCTTCACAGCCTAGCGTATCATCATTAAAATATTTCTTGAAAAAACTATAACAAGCATTGCTTGAAAGCCATACCCATCACAACTGTACCAAACAAAGCTTCAAACTAAACTGAATGGTTCAAACAACAGTAAGTTGTTAATGAAGATGTATCAAATGAAGGCCCAAGTTGGGTTGAATATACCTTAGGTGAATAACCAATAATTTAATGGCTTAAGTCTATATGTAGGTGTCACAACAATTATGTATTAAAATTCTAATTCTATGTTCAATTTGCAATGTATGTTTGAACCAAATCTCGGTTGTATTAAAAACATTCTCCCTCAAGCAAGTTTTACTAACATTGTATATTACTCCCTCTTTTAACTCTAAAGTTATTCAACAAACTAAATCAAATGTCATTTTGAACATCATAGACCAACATGATCCATGCGCCATCCACACTGCATGTGCATTACATTCAATTAATTGTCTGTGGAAGACCAAATGATGTGAAACATTCCCCAACAACTAAAACAAAACCTAAGCAGCTAAACAAAATGTCCCTATCATATACACCAAGAATTAAAAATGTCAGGCACACTCTGTTAGTTGCCAAAGCCTTACTCAGCTATTGTAAAATACAACCAAAGGCTCATATGGGCTGCAAACTGTATGAATCACTTTAATCAATAATATCTGACGCTTCTCATTTAACTCTAACATCACTTGTTAAGGAAGACGAATCAAATATGGACCTAAGTTTTACTCAATATATTCTTTAATAGGCACCCAATAATCAAAAAATTTAAGCCTACGATATGGGGCATATTAATTGTATAATAAGATATAAATGTATATTCAGTGAGATCTTCATCTCACTTGTACTCAACATAATTTGTACTTCCATTTGATAAGAATATATATAAGAAAAACAGAAAAAACAATGAAAAACCTGAAATCAGTATTTGTCTCATTAGGTATCGGTCCTTCCAAATCAAATCGTTCGGGCAAAAAGTCCTGTGCTCCTTCCCAGACCTTGGAGTAAAAAGTGAAAAAAGATTCAACCATAAAAAAAAAAACTTGAATTCAAAACAAGATGCTGATAGAAAGTTTGATAAAACCTTATGCACAATTATTTGGCATATTATTAGATTAGAGAAAAGAATTCTATGAATGATTCTTTTCACGAGAAATTGGAAGGAGAAAACCTGAGGAGAATGGTGAATATTGTAAACTGAAATCATTATATCTTGTCCTGCATTGATCTTATAATTTCCTGGAAGAACATCAGCAACCTGAGCTCTCCTTATCAAAACCTACAAATCATAGAGCAAAACTAGTCATCATATTCAAGAAGCAAGCCTCAGTTATAAGAAAAGTGATTCAGCTTACAGGTGGGTGTGGATATAGGCGCATTGATTCATTTATGCAACGCATCAAGTACTTCAGTTCTTTGACATCATCATATGTGGGAACCCTTCCACCAAGAACATTATCCACTTCCTCTTGTGCTTTTGCTAAAGCTGATGAATCCTTAAAAGAAGAAAACCCAATTGTCAGGTATTTAACAACAGCTCAGACAAGCTATTCATAAAGAACAGCACATTGTACTTTTTCTTTTCCATGAGCATCTTTGTAATTGGGTAAACTGGTCATCATAGCAGGTAATCCTAAGTGTCTATAACCTACTAACAACATCACCTAAATGAAGCCATTTGTACGAGCTTAGAACAAACGACAGTTATTTTGGTTAAATTTGGTGATGGGTACATGATTTAAGCAAAGACAAATAACACATACAATAATTCCAATGCCCCAAGGTCTTCCTAATATTACATAATTGGACAGCAAAAGAATCAAAATAGATAATCTTGTATTTTAATTCATAAAGAATAATCCCAAAGCAAAGAGATTAGAACTAAAATCCATAATTAAGAAATCTTTTCTAATCTTCATAGAAGCCTTTGTTAGGAAATCTATTACTGAGTGATGAATCAGATTAATCAGGATAGATGTAAATCAATCAAAATGTACTGAAGAAGTTGCCAAGATGAACAAATTGTCACACAATATTGATGAAATATTAAGATGTAACACAATCCCTGAACGTAGGAATTTCATTGTATTATTCAGGTAAGTCATCATGAGAAAGCATTTTAATATAAAAAATATTTGAAAGTAATTGTTTTATATCTAATAAACTTCAAGAATTTGATCTCGACAAAAATTCAATCAAGTACAGAGTTTCATTGATAATTGTAACTGTAACTGAAGTTAGATCATTCCATTGAGGCTTAAATAGAAAAATAAAAACTAAAAAAATTGAGGATAAAACATATTCAACTAATAGTCACTCTATGCTCAACTTAAGTCCTCTCAATTCTCAATTTATAGAGAATATGCATTTGACACAACAGCTTTGTTGTTGTTGGGTTCTTAAGAGCAAGCTTGTCAAAGCCCTCTTGGCCATTGTTAAACCTCACATTTTCTAAGAATTGGATCTTCCACTTCAACGATCTCTTTCTATTATGCTTGTTATAATACCTCTCCATACTTCTCTTACAATTCAACTATTAAATGAGCAAACAACTCATTTCTCCCAAAAGATCTAGATCCACTTGTCGTGCTTCTTTTTTTTTCAAGATTGTTAAGTGAAAGGATAGCAGCATCCCTCAACATGATAAGTTGGATGGTCTATTTCAACCAAAATAACTGTTTTTGATTTGTACAGGAGAGAATACAAATGATGGTATTGTGCAATAAAACAAAAAACTACCAAGAATTTCATGTGGCCATTTTCTTTTTTTTTTTTTTCATATAAATGAGGCTTTAGAAACTTAATGAAGCTTTTGCCGGGTGCTTCAACTTGACCATTGGTTCAAGAATAAGTGACTAAAGCATATTTTAGATGATAGCAAAGCCTTCAATAGAAGTTTTGAAGTTCTTCAACTTGAAACATTGTAGCTTTATCAATCAGAATAGCTAAAGGAACTCCAAAGCACCAAAAGTTATCTCCCTAATGGAATTTCCTGAACTCTATAGTTCTTTGTCCAACTAAGGTTTGCCCTTGATCCAGTTAGTGAAGTAATCACAACAAGAATCGGTAATTTTTATTGGCTTGAGCAGTGGGAAAAGTGTCAATGAAGTCCATCGTTGGAAATAAGAAAGGCCATGAGATAAAGATGGCTTCCATGTTACCACTAGGTTGGCAAGGAAGAAGTCACTATTTACAATAAGGTGAGAAACATTGTAGACTTCTATTGCATGGATCTCAAGAACAAGAACGAAATAACTTGTACTCATGAGGTCTATTTTTCTTCTCAATAGCCATCACAAATGTTGGTTTGATTCAAAGTTTGGATAGGGAATAATCTAAACCCAGTGGCAATAAAAAAATACAAGCTTATTGTATACTTCATGAATGTTAGCGTCTCTTCAAGAGGCATACTAAGTGCAATAACTTAATCATAAATTCAATCATATACTCTTGAATAGTTTGCCCTTATCAATGATGAAGATAATGTCATTTCCTCTACCTCTCTTCTGAGTAGCCCATTGAATTAATGTTTCCTTTCCACCGAAATAGACCCAAGGAGCAACCTGATTAATTTCTTGCCTAAACATATTCATACTACTCTATCCATGACCCATGCAAAGATTGGTGATATAGAGGTCAAGTGGCACAACTTGGTGCATGATTTGTGCAAACTTGCATGAGATATGGAAGTGAATGGGATTTTTTTTATGTAACAAGATCAGTTGAACAACCCTCCCAGAAAGCATGGAAAGCACTTAGTAACCATACTTTTGTGCTGAGAAAAAACTTGCCTGGGGGATCAACCACCTTTAGTAAACACCCATCAAAACCTTATTTTAGTCTATATTCCAAACTGACCTTTATTGCAACTCAAAATGTTTGGCGTGACCTTAACCAGTGCATTTACATTAGTCACACCGCCCAAACTGCTGTTGGTCTGTGCTTTGACATATAAAACTTTTTGTCTATGCACGTATAGATATAATAGTCAAACACAACGACAATGAAAATTAATTTGTAATACCTTACTTAGAAGATACAGAGTCCAAGTCAAAACTGAACCTGTCGTTTCATGGCCAGCAACCAACATTGATAACAAGTCATCTCTCAGTTGAATACTAGAAACCTGCAAAGTTATCAAGGTAGAAATTGAACAAAAAAAAAAAAAAAGCCACATATGACTAAAAGCATAAAATAAATATTAACCCCAAAAGTCATGGTATATTAACAACTCAACATTTGAAAAATGTTATTCAAATAAGGCCATGATTGGTATAATCATTACTAGATATTAAATTCATTAATAAAAAAAGGATTTTAAAAATATTACTTTTACATGCATTAAAAAGTTATGCATTTGAAAATATAAGATCAATAAACATTTAATATCTCAAGTGATTCAAACAATCTTTAAATTTTTTGATAAAAGAATAAAGTATCTTTGAAAGAATAAAATAATCCTTTAATCTTGTCACATTATTTTTTATTTTTTTGGTTAAAAAAACCTTTGAAATATGTTTTACAAATATCTTATTGTGTTTAGAAAGAAAACTTATTTAAAAGGCTGATTTTGAAAACAAAGTATCAACTTGCATGCTAGATTTTTTCTATGAAAATTCAGTTATACTTAAAAGGAAACATTTCTTTGTAAGGACAAAAAGTATCACTTAATTTAAATGGTGAAGAATAAGAGCTAATGGCCCATGCACAGTGCACAGTACTAAAGGAAAAATAATATCATCAAAGGACATATAGCTACCTCTTCATGTGAAGCAAGAAGAAAACGGAGGATGCTAGGATCTGAATCATTCACATAATCCTCCCCTTCAATTTGTTCACCTTCAGAATCTACAATCTCTTTGCACTTCGCAATGAGTTCTTCAACGGTGCTTCTGATGACACTAACAGCCCTTCCAGCTTTTATCTGTCGTGGAATTATTTTGCAAAGAAGTTCGACCTGCTATAGCCAAGTTAAATTTTTAATTTGTTATGATTGACAACGGCATTGTTTCTTGAGCAGAAAGAAAGAAAATTCCAAAAAGAAACAAAGCACAAATTTCATCTTATTTCTTTTGGGAAGGGGAAAAAAAATACCATCACAAGTTATAGAATTTATCTAAGTTTTTGTTTAAAGCTTAGCTTTATTTCACATCCAATAGAGTATAAGAGATTTAATACATATTGTACAAATAACAATCAGCATAGAGCATTTATGAAAGCACCAATAGAAGTTAGCAAAGATTAAGCTCTTAGTCCTGTAAGGTTTTCATTCTTTTTTCTTATACTTATATTGATGAATTGGGAGATTTTTAATTACTCTAATTAGAGTAAGGTAGTCATTAGAAAAATCTAACAAGACCAAAGCACCATCAATGGAGATTGCATCATAGCTTGGTTTCGTCAAGAAAAATCCTTTTGCATGTGATCTGAGTAAAAGTTCATTTTAGAAGTCTTTGAATTCTTTTATCTCTTTTTTATGATCAAGAGTCATCATTTCTTGTAAATATGATAAAACCTTATAACAATGCTCAAATGAAGTGCTTTCATTGTACGCTCAAGTAATGGTACTGCTCTGAGTAGGAGTTCAATATGGGAGGGGAGATGGATGTGATTTTGCTTGATGAAGATGTCGTCAAGGTATGGAAAATTAACTCTCTTAAAAGAGTTCGGTATTGAGGAAATAAAGTATGAGTTATAGACTTGATAGTAGCAGAATCGACAAAAAGACATTTAAGACAATGATCTAATTAGCAAAGATACCCATAGTAAAGGCAGGAATTGGAGCTGTGATATATTGTGATTGTTTAGGTTGAAATTTCTGTTTTCAGATTTTCTGCTTTCTACCAAATAATTTACACTAGGTTATTGATTCCTATAGATTTACTTGGGATTTAGACAATAAGTTGATTCCTTGTGATTGAGGGTGCGGCAGAGAGTACAAAAATAAGGAAGATTTTTGTATTCTACTTTATGTTAAAAACCAATTGGATCATTACCCATCCATATTTTATCTGATCGCTCATTCAGGAGATTTATTTCCACACATATCTTTATAACACTACGTCATACAAGGGATACAATTGTTGCCCATTTTAAGAGATCCCTAATAAGTCGACCTATAGAGAAAAAGGAATCATTATTGGAGAAGTGCATTAGCAAATATAGAAGCGAAATCCAAATAAGTACAATTGGAGACTCTAATTAGTGGAAGATGAGGTTACCACTTGAACATTGTCATGGGAAAGCCATAAAAGGTTCAAATTTTAAGTGATCAGCATCTAAGAAAATCTTCTCTTTTAAACCACATTAAAATATGCCTAGGGTTTAGGAGTTCAATTGAGAAGCAACCTGCAACCAAGTGCTGAAACACTTTTTTGCAAAGACTCCATACTAAGGTGGTCAAAGGAGAATTTTTGACCAAAACAAATCTAAAAGGGCCCTTAGAGAAAATAACTATTGGCTTGGTGGTGGCATCCCTGACAATTGTTGGCTGATCCATGATAAAAGTGTGATTGATGTCAACAAGATCTGCGATAGAAGAAAGTTTGGGGTGCAATTGAATGGTGTCTGCAAAGGATTATCATAAGTTGTGGACCCCTCAGCAAGATTGCAAAAGACTACAACTAGAGAAGAAGAGCAGATCGCAACTCCTATAATTACCTGAGCGAAAGAAACTGTTATAAGAGTCGAAATTTGAGGAATAGAAACTAGAATAAAAATAAAAGCTAAAGAAAGTAGGACAACAACAGAAGAAAGTGGAGCGAAGACAACAAAGTGTGTGAATAATCGTGACCAGCAATGCATGGCGAGGCCAAGGTTGTAGGGTCGAGTGGTAGTAACAGCCTATGGTCTGAAGGGTTGGCCATCAACAAGAAGAGTCTAGCATTTGGACTAGAGGTAAGGGTAACAGGTAGTTCGAACACATGGATTCGAAGATTTCGCAGATTGACGACACCAAGAATGGTACTTGCTTTCTACTCCTTGACTTGATGGAAGGACGTCGAAGCCGACCCTATAGTCAAATGACAGCAAGCGGCGTGGCTGAAGTTATCAATGATGAAATTCATAATACAATACTCAAACTTAAAGACTTGAATCAAATATTATGGTAGAAAGATCAAAATTGACAAGGAAACACAATCTAAACTATGCTTGATTTGATGGATTGAGCAGCTAATGATGGTGGATTAGATGTCTAACTAGTTCATAAATTCCAAAGCCTTCTACAATTTGTCTCAATTGCCTATGTTTGACTGATGAATTAAAAAAATCCAACTGACCTATCTGATTAATTCCTAAAATCTCAATCTACCATGTTTTATCTCAGCCATCGGATATATATTTGTGCTACACGAATTTTTTGCACTGGTTTCTATGCATTTTCTTCAAAGTCCTATATTGATGATTTAATTAAGGAATATGGACATTGAAAATGACCCATGGTTGATAATCTAATTATTTGCAATGCATTTCAAACATATTTTGCTTTAGGCTTATTTAACAAGTAGCTTAACAAAATTTAATTAATTTCAATAGTATTTTAAACTAGTTCTCTATAATGCATTATAATACTTCACATCTAGCTTAAATATGTCAAATTTTTTTTTTTTTTTGGACAAGATTCTTTGCAATTACACATTCTAATTTTGATTTAATTTCCCAAGGACATCAAATTAACCATTTTCATCAAAAAGAAGTAGGTCTTATCTTTTTTTTTTTTGCTCATGTTCATTAGCAACTTCCTATAATAATTAAACAAATATAAGTTATGAATGTAAAATTCTTCAAGAAGAATATCTTCAATCATCCAAACTATATGAACACAAGTAGATAAATGTTTAATAGGTGTATATGTCTATAATTTGGTCATACTTGAATAAAACTAAAAATATTTTGATTCAATATTTGTATTTTGGGGGTTGATTCAATAAGAATTTGGACAAAGTCCAAGCAACTTCAATCTTAAGTTGCGTGACACAGACAAATTTTTTATTTAATTATTTTATGCTCCATTATACTTCCTAAATCTGGAAAAAGTTCAACTGCCTCAAGTACCATTTTATTTAAGATAAACAATATCTTAAGATACTTATACATTAAAAAACCCTTACTAATCATAAACACCAAAAGCTCTATCTAATAAGAAAGCTCTTAATTGTAACAAAGCAATATATATATATATATATAAAAGAATTCCAAAAAGCACCACTTACTGTTAAGCCGCTAATATAGTTTACTTTTCTTTGGTTACTTCATGACCGTATAAAAAATGATACAAAAGAATAGCCATGTGCTGAATGACAAGATCCAGAGGGAGAACTTTGGGATGCAATTAGTGAAAATTGAGGGAGGTCGAGAATTACCTCTTTTGAACCAACACCTAATCATGCAAAGAGCATGATTGATGAGGCTTAGATGTCATCATTGAGAGAACATCTCAACCATCTCCCTTGAAGTGGTGAGAAATAGCCACCACTTGGGTGATAGGGTCATCACAAATATGTGAGACTGTGTGGGAAAGTGTATTAGATCTAATACAATACATATGAGAAGTCGTGCATAGATAACATTCACTTGGCTAGATTACTAAGAACACCATAAATAGGAGATTCTCTCATCCCAATTGAAGCTATGCTCAGATTTCATCAGCTCAATTTAAGTTTTTGCATAAGTCTAATTAACTTCAAGCAATATAGTACTAAAAATGATTTTTCCAAGTTTTCTAGTTTCAATTTTCCAATTCCAATTCAACTAAAATCTACTTTGGCACATTGAACCTTAAATCTTCAATCAGTCATGTTAATAGGAATCGTCCATCTGCCAGAGTTACCAAGTAGGCCACTAGAGCAAAGATGCAAAAATTGATGCTTTGATCTTAGCCACTAATGGCAATTTAGGGTTAGTCCGCTCACTTGGGAACCCTACTACTTCTAGATGGTTGCAACCAACATTTGAAACATCACCTAGAACCAAGCAGCTAATCCAATCAGTTATTTGATTATAACAACCTAAAAAATACAATTAAATATATTTGAAAATGACATGCATCTTAGCCACTACATCATCTATAAATAAAATCTTTAAGGATTCAATTCAAGGGGGCTCAATGAAAGAGTAAGGAGTTTCACTCTAGAGTATTAGTTCATTTTCTCCCATTATTCTTTCTCTGTGAACTCCCGAGTGAAGATCTCCTTTTTCTCTTCATCTTTGGTTAACCTTAGCCTATGAGATTAATCAAACCTTTCTCTTTATTTGTAATGGCCTTTTGGTTCTCATAAAATTAAATTTATGCAAATTCTTCTTGAGTCTATATTCTGCAACAACTTAGGGCATTCGCAACATCTAGCTTTTGCTCCCAAACAAACCGAATGGTTCAATGACAATCACGAGCAATCACATCGCTATGGAATTTGCTTCCTTTCATGCTTTTGTTTTTAGCTATTAGGATGATTATGATTAAGTATTTTAATGTTTATTGCATAGAGAAACCTTGTGCATATCAAGAGACAGTGTATAGACCTTAAGATTTATCATGCAAGATATTTTTGATGTTTCGATATTCTACTCTTTGCTCTATGAAACATTCACCATTCAATACCTAAGGAACTTCTAGATGAGAATTCCTTACCACTTATCACCAATAAAATCACCATCATTGATGTCAATGTTCATTGTACCTATGACCTCCATGACATCACTATCATCTTTTGAAAGTTCACACTTTATTGTTCATCTTACACTCGTTTTTCCAAAATGGTCAAGTTTTTGGATATTGCTTCCACTCTCTTCTTTGGAATTTTCTCTACTTCTTCATTGGGTGTTTCAGCCTTAACTATCTTAAAGGCTTGTTGAATCAACCCAAACAATTAAAGTGAATTACATCACATGATCAAAAAACCACCCTTAACATGAAAAGTGCCAAAAAAAAGTCCTACCTCCTAAATAATCTATCAAGTGCAGTAGTTGTCAAGCCTTAGGTCACATATCTACCTACATCTATCAAAGATCACTTACCTCGACGAGATAGGAAATAAATAAGAGTTCAATAATGACAAGGATATACATCTTCCTAAGGGTGACCAATGAACTATAATCCATCATTTCTAAGCAGAGTTGTCAAGGCTCATTATAACTTTAATGTAAGCATCCAATGAACAAAACAAGATTATCTGCTACATGCCCTTATTGATCCACAAAGGTTATTGGTAATGATAAAATAAGTGAACTAGTTGGCATTGGGCTCCAAACCAACAATTTGAAAATTAGATTTATCAAAAGTTTTCAAATGGCCCATCAATGTAGAAAAGTTCATTGCGAGGCACGCCAAGTTGTGGAGGTATATTATGGCATGCACCATGACCTTGGCTCTAGTTATGAACTGTTTTACTAGATAATTCATTTCATTGATATGCTTGAGAGTCAAAACATGTTTTCATATGTTTTAGGAATTAATCAAGATCTACCCATTAACTTACTGTTGTTTAAAATTGCATGTTTCCATTGTCCCCATGTTGTGTTCATGTTCAAGCTTCATAGCTAAGCAAAGTAGTGGTTGATTTTATCTAGTTTTGTGAAGCATTTAAGAAGATTATACATCTTATCAAAACTTAAAAAAATGAAAATGAGAAACACCAAATGATGCATCTAACACCATATCGTAGTGTTTAGTTCTTAGGGACATTGCTTGATATGATATTAAGAAAATTGAGAATTTTCAATTGTCATCATCGAAAAAAGTGAATATAATAGCAAATTAGACATCCTATATCCTACTAAACACCAAGCCATAATAAATAGCATTTAAAGGATACAAAATGAACTAAATTGAAAAACCTACCTTCCAATATGGGAGAATGTCAGTGGACCGAGCCTCGGCCTCTTTAAGTGCAGTGTAAACTGCATCAATAACTGGACTATCAGAAGTTAGAGAATCAAAATTATAGTTAAACAAAGATAAACCAATTACATCCAATGTCAATTGAGAAAATTTCTCTTCCATATTCACTGAAGCACCATTCATTGCATATGATTGGAGCTTTTCCACCAATCTCAAAGCACATCTACCAAACACCTTATCGACCAATACAGATAAAAATTTTTGGTGAAGGGATGGTAAAACTGCTCTACGTCGCACCTGCAGAAAAAAACTATGATTCTTGTAAAATGTGACCTGACATGTAAACTGCATGTCTGCCTGCAGATGTCAAACTCGTTTGAGAAAATATTAAAACTCAATAAGGTACATCTCATATTATCAAAATGAATAATGTTTTTTGATTGATTTGAACCATAAAAAACATATAACTTAGATCAAAATGGAAATAAATCCCCATTACTCTTCAAAAATGCAATACAAAAATTCTAGGTGATCAAATATTTACAACTGTAATGTTCTTGTAGTGGTACCACCAACATATTACCATCAATATTGTTTTCCCATGCTTAGCAACAAAACAGTAAAGGAATTCAATCTGTAAATTTCTCTAATCCTTCAATTAAAACATGTATTGATAAAATTGACACAATCTAAGACAGGAAACTTTGATTTTAACCTAATAGATGTTAGCTGCAAACCTAGACCATATTTGACTGAATAAACTCAAACAGATTTATGCAAATGAAAGTCAACAATCAGTTATCTCCAATATACACTATGTCAACACAGCCAATGCCACAAGTTCACAATTTAAGTTATAGAACATGCTGAGATCAATCTCGATTCAAAGAGAAGAAGATTGCAACAATTCAACAATACATGATAGATCATCAGTTATAGTAGCACTATTAGACAGGAAATCTTAAGCATATTAATTAACTTGATGAGTCTCACCACACAAACATGATAAATTGCTGGAAACCAATAACCCAACACCTTCCCAGTATGGGTATTGTCAATTCTTCCCAAGTGGATGACAGAATTCGCTCTAAAAGAGCTATTGTATCCTGAGAAAACTTCCCTTCTTATAATAGCCAATTAATAAATAATTCCAAGGATTTTGATCCATCTCAACTAAACAATCCTATCAACATAGTAGACGATCTATTCAATACAAACCAAAGGATTATGTTGCCAACATGCATTAGACAGATCAGATGTTTCAACCAGCACAAAATCCAACAAATATTGCTCTATCCTCAACGTGCGAAATATGTTATTGGATGACCTAACAATTGATTGAATGATTTTATTTTTATAATTAGAATTATCAATTAATGACTATCAACAAAAACATAATGTCTAATAGTACTAAAACTAATAATGTCAACTCTTTGACTCAAGCAAACCCTCTACAATTTGGTGATGCAAACTAACAAAGATTGATAACCTCCAAGTTGACTTAGGCAACAAAGTCTTGGACTCAAATCTTGCCTACACCAATTGTCCTCACTTCAAAAAAACTAATCTCCAATGAATGATAATTATACATGTTAGCATCTAATTGATCTGATCACTAAAACTTGTTAGTGTCTAATTGATCCAAAACCCTAAAATGGATCTATCTTGCCACTTGACCAAGTATCTCTAGATTATTCCATCAGCTATGATGACAATCTCATCATTCAAAATCTGTTCTAAAACATAGATCTCTCCATCTAATTGGTACATGGAACTCCAAAAATGAATTGTAGCAAATTGTTATGGAACTATAGCTCTCTTATGCCAAACTCATATATCCTATAAATAATTACTAGCATGTTCACCAAAATTCCCATCCAGAGAATAACAAAAATGGTATAAAAACAGCATTAATGGAATCTAAAATTGATTCATTAGCAACAATCAAATAAGTCACATTGAATATAAGAACTTGCCATTTATTAGGAATATAGTTTGTATATGGTATTGCCAACTCCCTATACCACCATTAAATGATCATGTTTCCCTCACTACTAACTTCTCAAATTCAAAACAAGATAACATAAAGGGAATTAGATACATCATGAAGTAATCTCTAGTCTTAAACATTGATATTAACATTATGACTTTATTAATACCAAGTTTCTTTAAATTTCTTACAAAAATCACATATATGTTGTGAAAAATCACTTGAATGCTCAATAGTTCTATATGGAAATGACAAAGCAATTAAATCAACAAGATTTTGTAGCATATAACCTACTACAACTTCAAATAAAACTAATACAATAAATCTATTTCATAAGTTGTAATAAGCAAATTTTGTAGTGATTAATACTAAATTACAAGTACATTTATGTTATCCCACTAACATCTCAATAGGTAGCCTAAAATCCATCTCCTACTTCTATTTCACCATCCATCTAAAGATAATATACAAGCAAAAACAATAGTTTAATGTCCAACAAGTTTCACATGATCTTTTACAAGTAAATAATAAACTTTACATCCTTATCGGTTTACGAAAGATTATAGATTCTTGGCATCACTAAGCATCAATATTATTTTTCTTTTATATGTAAATAATAAACTATTAGGTGTCTAAATAAGAAGGCACTAGGCACTACTTGATCTTTTATTTAATTCTAATATTTTTGAAAAAGATTGAGGACTATACTCTTATTTGAACCTTGTACCTCCCTGCACGAGACTTCCCTACGCATTGAACTAACTCACACACCGAATGATGCCCCTCTCAATTCATCCCTTAGATCTCTTTTTGTTTCATTTGTTAGTAGTCAATTGATTCTTAAGATTTATTCAAGACTTTCATTTGTCAATCTTTGTTATTCTTTTCAATCATCAAGGTGTTAGAAGTGCCTTGACAAAGAGCTTTGAGGGAAAACAACCAAAGCTCAATTACAACAAGGTAATGAAATCCTAAGGTGTACATCATTGCTAACTTCAACAATTGGTACTCCAAGTGTAGCAGCTTGTTAACAAAATTTGATGGCATACTCATGAAAAGACTATCCTTGTTGACATCACACATTGTATCACCTGAGTCATCTTATTTCAATGTACCCCATTGGATAGAACTCTTGACATATCATCCTTTTGAAGTTGTTCCACAACACCTAATAGTTAGTTTCTTCATAGATTCACATTCCACCTAGTGAAAGCATAGCTCACAAGTTTTAACTTGACGATTTTCTTGCTTAATGACTATCCATATAGAGAAAAGCCTCGTGTTGGTCAATTCATGTGTCTAATTGCTAGAAATTCACTTATCTAAAGTGAGTTGGTAGTCCAATCTTCAGTTCAACTTTGAGATGACATTTTCAATCTTCAAATTATAAGAGTGTTACATTGACATCATTAGCTTCTTCTCCATCAACATCTTACATTAGAATCAAATTCCTCTATCTTATCAAATGGATGGATTAGACTTCGAGGGTAAAATTCTTCCCTAGTTCAATCTTTGAGTTAAATTGATGCTTCATAATGATCTATGGTAAGGTTAGGATAATCCGAGTTAACTATGCCACCTATGTTAGTTGAATAGCCTTTTGCAAACTAACATTGTTCCTCCATGTGATTGAGCATCCCTAAATGTGCTTGATAATGGTGTTGATAAGTTGCTATGGAGCAAGTTTTGTTTAGTTTGATTGAACAATGTATGAATCCCATGGCTTGGTTGTCCTTCGTAGAGCAATTGGAGAGTGATACACACATCATGCAAAAGGTGTGTTGAAACAAGTTGGAGTTTTTGATGTTCAACATAATAGTCAACTTGATGGAAGATTTCAGTTGATAAAGTGATGGAGAATTTGGATGAAAATTACACTCCAAAGGAAGACCATTAAGTTTATCTAAGATTAGCATTAGTTCTATATTGAAGGTTGAGCATAGTATTAAATCCTTTATGTATAATTAATATGTACTTTGCCTATAGACAAACTATTATATGTCTACATAAGAATAGATCAAGCCCTACTTGATCTTTTATTTAATTCCAATATTGATGAAAAAGATTGAGGATTATACTCATATTTGAAGCTTGTACCTCCCTGCACAAGACCAATATCATATGAGCTACAACTCAATGGTAAGATTTAGCTAACTAGTGTGTTTCTACCCAACTCTAATCCTAGCTAGACCATGACCATAAGAGCGAGGAAAAGATCAATGATAAAGCTTCAATGAATAAATAATAAGTCCGCAATTATACATTGAACTACCTCATACACAGCAGAGATTTGGCATCAGATTATATAAAATTATGGGAAAACAAAGGCAATGCAAAAGAGGGCAGTGAAAAAACAAAGTCTTATACAAAATTTCTCTGCCCGGGTGGTTCTGCTTTTCAATTTCCTCGACCCATTCGCTATGTCATTAGCAATGCAGATAGAATAGTAAAAGAGAATTACCGTCCATAGCTGGCCTTCCGCGACGGCGAAACCTGAGCCAAAGAGGAACTGTGAAACCTCGGAAACGAGGCCCTTGGAATACTTGGCGCCGTAGCCCCGAAGCACGTGCTTGGCAACAGCGGGGTCACTTACGACGACGAAGTTCCGGGGACCGGCCGCCAGGCGGTAGACTGAACCATACTCGAGCATCCAATTGTACAGAGGAAGAAAGAGAGCACCTCCGAGGAGGTCCGAGACATCGTCAAGCCGAGCATTGACTACAGGGATCCCAGATTCATCCCCTGCTCCAGCGAGTAAGCGCGCGACGGAGCTTATCCAGTCCGGGCTGACCCACGATCCACCGCCGCTGTCGCCGCCGCTGCCCAGAGAGAAGATAATTACTGGAGAATATGCTTTTCTGAGAAGAATGAAGGGTGAGAGCTGGATAGGATTAGAGTTCCGGCGGACAAACGAAAGCGAACAAGGAGAGATAAAGTGAGAAGCCGAGATGGCTGCAGCCATGGCACAGTTCATTTCTCGCAAGAATAACGGGAAGTTTTTCATATGGGTAGCCACTGAGGGAGGATGAGATGGTGACGGACGGAATCTCGCCACGTGGAGCTCGATTAGATATCATTCGGAATGACTAATTTAAAAAAAATGTATATATATATATATATATATATATATATATATATATATAGTTAAAAAAAATCGAGTTGTTTTGCAGGAGTTTGTGAAAGCCTATGCAACTTTTAAGCTATCATATCCTTGCTTTGTGTTACATTAATATGTATGAAATAATATAACTTATTTCTTCAAATTTAGATACTTATGTTTTACATAATCAATTGATAAGCTTATTGTTATGCAAATAATATTAATATTATTCAATATAGTTTTATATATTTTACATACCTTGATTTATTTATTTATTTTTAATATTTTTTTATGATTATATGATTTTTGATAAAATCTTAACTAATCATGGTTCTTAAGAACTTCTAGATTAGATTAAATAGATTACATTATGTCATCTTCCTATGATACGTTCTTATAGATAAGAAGCGATTAAATTATTTATAAGTTTAAACTAATTCAAAATTTATCTATCATATTTACATCTAATTTAACAATTTATATCCCTTTTTTATTTTTTTCTTATTATATTTTTTTATTTCATAACATATCATTATTATTATTTATATTTTTAAATAAAAAATTAAAAATAAATCTATCAAATTCTTTAATATAATTTTTCATTATTTTGTACAATAGATCACTATAAACAATTTTCATGATCACTAAACCCTATTAAGTCTTACCTTGCACGGACAAGTATTGACACAGTTACGTAATGTTTTATGTATTTTTGTAATAAAAAAAATAAAAAAATTCTTCTGAGCAAAGAATACATAACAAACATAAGTTATTATTTTATATTCATAAAGACAAACAATAGTAGATTCCTTACGGATCTTTTGAATTCTAAGAATCTTCTGTCATAGAATACTATCACAGGCCAAATCTAATGAATCTCTACCACTCATCTCCTCCAAATTGTTGGTCTTCCTCAGAAAGCCACAGCTAGATAAAGTGTGTCATAATGGTGTTACCTGGGCAACTAACTCCGGTGTAGCCCTGGAGGTGAGGGCTGCTCACCAAGGAATGATGCAGGAATGCCATGAGATCGACTCCGCGCGCGTAGGGAATCGCTGAGCGAAAGCTTCCGGATTCTTTCCCCCTTCCTCCTGTTCCGATCCGAATGCGAGTAACATCGCCTTAACCTAGGGGAAGAAGCTCCACCATTTTCCCGGTAGATTTCCATACTCTCGTTGCATTCGTCAAGCATCTTTTTGTTTCCCATGGTTTCTATCCGAGCTTGCGTTGTTAGTCTCTCGAAAGCAGGCAGGTCCTCGTCGGCATCAGAGGAGTAGCCATCCTTCATGGCCAAATCGTCGTACTCATCTGACATGATTGATCCCTCGTCTACAGAACCCTCCATCTGAAGAGCAAGGCAAAAACAAGTTCAGATAACTCTTATCCATATGAAAAGCTTCTATGTATTATTAGTTACTTCATCAAACACATCCCTGGTTTATAAATTTTATTTGTGCATCACAAGTTGAAACTTTTACCTCTTCGTGTATTTCCTCCTTGTCACTTTGATCATCTTCACTATCCGCAGCAGGTGGTTCATTAGCTTCATCTTCACTACCAGATACAGAAACTTCTTCCATAGGCTGACATGCACACAACACATGAGTATAATCTTAGTAAACCATATCATTAATTCACTTAATAATACATAGGGCAAATATAAAAAAACAATGCTGCAGCAAACACTCACCTCTTTCAAAGCTGCAGCATTCTTTGGAGAGCTAGAGCAAGGAGACAAGTCTCGACTGCCATGATCGGTGTCGTCGGGCCTCGAATCGTCCAAGCTTCCCGCATGACTAGCAGAGCCAGCATCATTTGGCCAAGCACTGATCCCATAATTGCCAAATTGGAGATTAATGTGCTCTGCTTTGCCAATCTGCAGTGGACCATATAAAGGGCTTCCAACACAGCTTTCACTTCCACTGTTCAATCCAGGCATTGTCTTAGCATTAGGGGTATCCATAGGCCAAGCCTTAGCAACAGAACCATCTGTATTAACAAGTGCCATAAGATGTCTAGACGAACCTAGTCTTTGTATCAATTGAAACATTCTTTTGGAACTCAAAGAGTTTGCAGCACACTGGTTTCTGTACTCTTCATCAACTATGGGCACTGTGTTTGTGATTGGATCATAGAGCTGCTCTCCAGCCTCCCTCCTTCTTAAGCAGCTAAAAAGTGTAGCATGAATTGCTGCTACACTTCGATCAACATTCGTGTTATTTATCTTCGGAACTAAATGTTTATCAGCTCGGTTACAGAGATAATCCTGAATTCTCCTTATGTTACGAATATATTTCACATACTTATTTTTTGCTGGATCCAATGTCATGTACTTGGCACGCACCGCAAACCTTTCCATGTGCTTGCCCTCCTCAGTGATATAAATCATGAAGGGTATTATTGAAGGATGCTTTCTCATTAGTCCCATCTGTAGCACAATCAAAAGAAATGAGCATCAAAAATTGAGAAGAAAGACTATATGGTTATTTAAACTTGAACAAGTATTCCTAGTTGATCATAATAACTTGTTTAATACCCACCACAAAATTGAGGCTCAAGTGAACACCTTCAACAATTACTGATAGTTTCCGATCTTCCCATGCTGTAATCAAACGATCGAGGCTGTCAATTACCATCTCACTCTGTGCCTTGAACCCCTCGACGGCCATTTGTTTCTTGCCAATAAACTCAATCCCTGAAACTGAATCCAGTGATTGGGTTTCACTCGCCTTCTCAGTTGAAGGAAACCCTTCCTTTATATTAGAATTGGAAACACCTGCTAATCTTTTTGCTTTCCTTTTGGCCTTAGCTTCTGCAACTGCCACTGGATCCAAGCATTCACCAGCATGATAGGTTGAGGACCACAGAAGAGGATTTTCTTTTTCATCCACAAAGCTTCTCATCATGTGACGAATTGAATCAGTTGAAATTACAGTTGTAATGCCCAATCTGCTTCCCTGTAACAACATTTCTGAGCCTCAGCAAAAACAGACACTTAGAAAACATAAAAACCTCTCCATCTTCAGTTATTATAAGTAAACGTTTATGCAATGCTATCTATGAAAGAACAGCATTGCAAACCAACGCTAATGTCACTTAGGACAACAAAGGAATGAATTTAAGTAATCACGGTGAATTATCATGTCAATGTGGTGAACCCCAATAGAAACTTCATAGTACAACTAAATTTCCTTAATTGCATCACATCGGATCTGTTGTGGATTTAAAATTTATCGATTTGAAAAAAAGGGAGAAAAAGAGATCTACAAGAACAAGGAACAAGATTGTGCAAAACTATACTAAATCTCTGTAAGCCATTCTGCTTCTTTTCCTCATTGCTACTGATGCTATAAGTTCATAATCCTTTGGTTCTTTAATCATAGCATCCAAAGACACTTCACAAAAATTCCACAAGCATACCACATGCATGGGAATGATGATCGCTTTGACACCAATCTTGATCCGTATCCTTACAAACCTTTTCAAGTGGTAAACTTCGTGTCGATAGGTTTCACAATGGAAACAAAAAAATACTTTGTGCAGAATAATATTGATGAAAATTGAAAGATCCCTTCTCAATGGAAATCATGCTTAGAACAGATTTGCTAAGATATTGCACATAGAGATTGTAGGAGATGAAGTAATCATGATTGAAACAAAGCTCGATTCATAACTCCACTCAAGGAAACATGCTAGTTCTTTAACATAATCTTTGAGGCTTCATGCCACCAAATATCTTGTTCATCTTAGTCAGTTATTATTAGACAAACATCACAATCAAATGAGTTTGTTATCATCAAAACAAGAATATGTAGTGAAGTTCATGTGGGGGATACAAATGCACTAAAATTGAACATTTCTTATTTTAAAAGACCACGGCATTTTAAGTGATAGCATGACTGCGGGGAAAGGTCAAGTAGTCACAAGGTGATGGCATGAATCAGCAGTCAAAGCTAAAATGGTGGCCAACTTATGTTTTATTGGAGAATTTCTCCTGTACATGTATGCACCAAAATGTCCTATAACGATTTCTAAATTTTATATCAAGACTTTAAATAGGTTATAGATATAACTAAAAAGACTAAAAATTCCTAAACTTTAAACCTAATAAAATAATAATAAAAAAATATCAAGAAAATAAACGATACAAAATTAGCATTTAAAACATAACAAGAAACAACTTTGAATTTCATAAATGATCTATTAAAACACAATAATTTTTTAAACTCGATCAAATTCTATTTGTTTCTTCTTTTGGACTTTCGTTTGTGATTTAGTCTATAATTAGTAACAAATTTAAACATTTTACATCCTGGATATTTCAGGATCATCTTGACGTGTTGCATCAATTTCACCTTACTAACAAAAGATTTTCTCTTTATAATTGAAATTGATAAAACTTTAAGCAAGTTAGGTGCTATCCTTTTGATGTCTTCTATAGACACCAAGAGTTTTTAGATATTGACTAATCTCTTCAAATGAACCAAAAACCTATAAGAGATATTATAACCAAAATACATATCAATCAATATACTATTAACAACAAATAAAACCTAATATCATAAGATGGAGGAGACTAGTCAACACTTGAGTCATTTGCAAAAGAATTAACCTTAAGATTCTCATCATGAAAATTATTTTTATATAAAATAAATTCTCAACATTAAAAACATATTAATTAATATGACAAATAATAACTCTATAACATAAACATTGGAATTCAACTTTTAAATAATTTTAAATAGATCATAAGTAGATCATAAGCTATTGCATGTAAATTTTTTAATTTGTTGGTGGAAAATCTCTTACGCAGTAACATAGTGCCGCTCATTGAGTTCTCTTAAAGTTGTACTTCTATTCACAGCTTCAGCACATTTTAGGATATTAACCTCAGTCTACTATACTTTATAAGCAAATTATGAAAATCTTTAGAGAATGAAAATGCAGAATTAGAAAATCGATAAATAGTTATGTTCACTAAATTAATAAATCTTTTAAGATTTTGATCACAAATTATTTCAAATGTCATAATTTCATGGTTTCAAAATCTTGTTATTATAAGCAAACTCAAATATGGACAAATATAGTTTCTAACTTTTAATACTCTTTCCAACTAAACTTTTAATAAATTCTCCAATGTCCTATTGATCATTTTAATTTGTTCATTAATTTAAGAGTGAAATATAGAAGAGATTTAAATTTCATCCCAAATAATTTTTCATAATATGTTTTAAAAATATAAAACAATAGTGTTCGACAACCCATGTAACCTAATAATGTTTCTGAAGAATAATTTAACGACATGAGATGCATCATTTGTTTTGTGATATTAGCTGGTGCATGTCATTCTAAAAAACTTATTTACTATTATAAAAATACAATCAATATATCTGACAATACGTAATAAACTTGAAACAAAATCTATTAATAGATCTTTTTAATGTCCATTTGGAACTCATAAGAATTATCATATCTCTATTTAGTAATCTTTGCTAGTTTCCAAACTTGATATTGAGAAACAACACAATCTATATCTTTTTTTTAGTGAAGACTAATAAAATTTAGATTACTAAATTAACTGTTTTATCTTAAAGCCCATATGACCTATTATATCTCCAAAATATAATTCAATAAGTAGATGATAGTGTAGTGAGCTCCTAAGAAGGCACAAAGCTTTTTCGTTAAATACCTACTTATCAATTAATTGGAAAAAATTGTGCCAAAGGGCACACCTAACTTATCATAAATTACATACAAATTAGGACAATATAAATAATCATCTTTCAATATGTTAAAACCCAAAACGTTAAATTTTAACGAGGACATAATAAATAAAACTTTAGATAAGACATCAATTGGTTTATTTTGATTCCCAAGTTTATGGTTAAGAACAAAAGAATAATCTAACAAAAATTCAACATATTTCATATGCCTATAATTTAATTTTTTTTTAAATACTATTATCCTTCAAGATATAGTGATTTGTAAAATAAATTCTTTATAAAACAAATAAAGTTAGTAATATCTTAAAACATACACATCAGCATAAAAATCTTTATCACAAGTTGAATATCTTTATTTAATATCATTTAATTTTTCACTAAAATAAGATACTAAATGTCTTTCTTAACTCAATCTCACTAGTTCCAATCCCCAAAGCATCGCAAATAACTTCATATATTTAGAGAAATTCAGTAATATTAAGACAGGTGAGAAGCCATTAAGATCCTACTTTGACTAAGACATTCTCCTTAAGTTCACAAAAATTTGTTCTTTTACAACAAATCAATTATGGGTACTATGACTATAATAAAATCATTAATGAATCTACTATGTAAAGTAACAAACCTATAAAAACTATGGATCTCAAAAAAAACTCATGGATGCATACCAATCCATTATCGCTTTTATCTTCATAGGATCAGAATCAAAACCTTTAGTAGATATAATAAAGCCTAGAAAATTCATGTGTTTATAATCATACATTTTTCAAATTTATAAATATTTTTTTTCCTTTATTTTTCAAAAACTTCCCATAGATGTCTCAAATTAGTATTTTCATCAAAATTATAAATCAAGATAACATCAAAAAAAACCACAAGAAATCTTCTAATAAAAAACTTCAAAAAAGATACATCAATTGCATAAAGATAATAGATACATTAAATAATCTAAAAGACATTACTTGCCACTTGCACAATACATTTAGAGTTAAAAAACTATTTTTCATTCATTTGTAGGTTTATCCTTAATCTAATAGTAACGTGTTGGCTTTATCTTTGAGATATAGTTGGCTACAAAAATTAGATACAACATATCATCAAACTTGAATATGAGAAACTTATATTTGAAGGTGACCTTATTAGTTGTCCTGTTATCAACACATTCACTAAGTTTCATCCTTTTTAAGTATCGATAGGACAAGTACAACAAAAGGACTTACAATTTCTTAAAGGAATCTTTTTTTCAGTAGTTTATCCAGTTGTCTTTTGAGTTCAACATACCAATAAAGATTCTAGAGTTATGAACTTGGAATGAAGTCAATAACATGCTAAATATATCTTATAGGAAGTCACTCATCTAGAAACTCCTCTAAAGCAATATCAACAAACTCTTTTAATTATTTAATATCCTTCGAGAAAATATATCCCTTAGATTGGTAAGCTAATACCTTCTTATACAAAGGACGAAAAAAGAATTATTGTCAAGAAATTTTGTTCTTGACACGATTAAATCCAATCTTTTCTAATTTCAAACATTGGCCTTCGTTTAATTCACTCTTTTTATTGGTTTGGATAGCTAAAGGTCTTCCAACAATAAGGAAAGTAATCAATTACTACTATTAAATGAAATAACATGTTCCAATTTCGAAGACAATTTAGAAGGTTAAGCCTTTTCAAATAGCTTTAAAGTATATAATCGGACATACCGTCTATTTAACTTAAACACAATTTTTTTTCCTTTTAGTAGGTCGACCACTCTAAAATCATACAACCAAGATCTCCCCCGAAGATACTGATTAACAATTATACTATAAATATATCTGAAAATGGTGCAGCCCATTTAAACAACATCCCATCACTCTTAAGTGAAAAGCATGGAATTTAATTAATAACTAATGATGCACACAGATTTTATAACATTATTTAGACAACACATCATAGTTGTCATGAAATTATTTGACTAAGTCAACAAAAAAGGATAGTGAATATAATAAACATTAATAGGTTACAAAATTAAAAATTAAAAAAAGATAATTATGTGACATTTATACATGAGAAATATAATCACTATCATCTTTGCTCAGATTTCAACAGCCTATAAATTCTTCACATAAAAATTTAATACAAAACCACCAAAGCAAAAAAAAAATTATAATTCTTTTCCTAAGTAACATAAAATTGACTAGATAAAAATTAAAATTATGACTCGACTCGGAGCAATGCTTTGGCCTGCCCATCATTCAATCTATAACAAACTCAGGAGAAATATGCATAAAAGGATTGTTCATAATCACAATAACCCAAAGAGATTGCAGAGGAAGATCTAAATTTGAGGAGCATTATAATAATCATTTTCAAGGGAAACTAAGAAATATGTGCTCACCACCGAATGATGGCTCTATAATCACTAATATAATGCCTTACTAGAGAAGATAATTTACAAAATAATTCAAAACTTTCATAATTAAACAAAGGTTGAGATGGTAACAAAGAAATTAAGCATAAGCTATCACAAGTTGATCAGAAACAATAAAAAGAGAACATATGCATGAACAAAAATTAACACAAATGTACTAGAGTTCACAAACCAGTAAGGCCGACAGTGTAGATTTTCCGCATCCACTTGTGCCACACAAAAGAACTGTAACAGACTCCTTTCTTTCTCGAATTCTACAATAATGAGAAAATAAAAGCTTCATGAACAAGGCATGAAGACAATTGCTCCATCATTCAAAAGAAAGATTATGATATTAAAAAAAAATACTATATACTTGCATTTCACCCATGAATATATATACAAGAAGAGGCATAAAAAAATTTTATGGAATGGCATGACATCAATAGCTGGCCAAAATTTAATATTCTTCAATTATAGAGAATGAATTTAGAATAATGGCACTTGACCTACCCAAAACTAATTATATGGAGCACAAGCCTGCCTAAGGTAGAAAACAATAATAAAAGGTATATGCAAGTAGTTGAAATGAAATTATAGGAAAGTGTGTATTGATCAATACATGTGTGTTGGAAGTTTAATGGAGATTTACCTACCTTCAACCAAAAAGAGTTCAAGGAATGGTTGAGCTCAAGTCCATAGATAGACTTAGACAAGAACAGAAAAGAAAGCAATCTAAGAGAGAAGATTTAAGGGAAAGATCAGAGTAGAAGCACATGAGAGGAAAATCCAAAACCCAGAAAAATCCTCCTTCAAAAATCCCCTAAATTAAAATTCCCCTTGTCCTATATGCCAATAAAGTTAGGAGGATGACACCAGTTCTCACGTAAAGCATAGCTAGCATTCTATTAATGGCCAAAGACATTCCTATGCTCCTGGCAACATGGAAGAAGCAATTACAATCGGTTGACCTGGAGATGCCTTTCAAAAGGAACCCTCTCCATAAGGAAATTTGTCCTTCAAGCTCTTCTTGCATACAAAGGTCCTCAAAGCCTTTTGGAGTCTTGATAGACTCATAGGGAAGGAAGATGCATTGAGAGGTTATGGCTTAAATTAAATAATATGATACGCAATAGTCAATGACATCATACCCTACCTTGCCCAAACAAAAAATCCAACTAATCAAGGACTGAATCACTAATCTACAATTGACATTGTTTTAGTAATTTCTATGGCTTCACTCATCATCAAACATTTTGCCATTTCGTTTATATAGGAGTTGAAAAGTTTAATTGACATACAAACATCTCAAGGAAAACACGTGATCTTAAAAAAAAAGAAATAATGTTTGACCAAAGAATGATGAAGAAGAATCTAGTGAGCAATTAGTAAAATCATGGTCTTTAGAAGGAATAGTGATTATGCTTCTAGAGTCCTAACACAAAATGATCAAGAGATCAACTTAAGAGATGAAGATTTACTTCAACAAGTTCAGCGAGAAAAATAATTAACCTCTCGTGAGATGCTTAATTCTCTTCAAGGAACCCTCTCCATATTTATGACCTCGAGACACATTCTCACATCTTCCATGAAATCATACTATCCTTGTGGAATAAATGGTAAAGAATAACCTCTCAAGGAGTCAAAATCCCTTAAAAGGTCAACCTTAAAGTTTTATATTCTTTCATTTATGGCCTCAAGTATAACCCTCATTAGCTAATATAGCCTCAAGGGTCCTCCACCAAGACAGCCTCTGTCTCAAGGAGTAATTGTCCAACTTAAATGATGAGCTTGGGACACATTTAATTCATTGTTGAAGAGGCTTAGTGTGGATTCTCTGTACTGCCATCAACTTGGAAGTTTATATGATCTTAATTATTAGAAAGGTCTATAAATACCCAATGGATGAATAAAATTAGCACAACTTCTACTAAAACCTTCCTTGCTGCAAGGTTTAATTTTCACTATTCTCTCTCTCTCTCTCATTTCTTTTTATTTCTCTCTTTCTCGTGGCCTGGAACAGATGTATGATCCATTATTGATTTTTATAGCTCTAAGAAATCTAATCTTTGAAAGTCCATAATCCGAGGGTTCAAAAATTAAGTGATTGATTGAAGAGGAAATCTTTGAAAGTCCTCATTTAGAAATCACATTCTTGACATCAAACACCGATCATGCTAGCAATGATAAAAGAAGCAAAGAACAATTTGACAAGGGAAAACAGAAGAGTGACAAGTTTCCATAAAGGAGAAAAATGAAAGAATTTAATGGAATAGTAAACCGCTAAATTAACCCTATACATTCAAATTATGATAGAGACTATTCAATCCAATCTGATAATAACAATACGAAAGAAATCATCTAGAGATAGAATCTCACCAATTAGAAGGGAGATAAAAAATTAATCCAAATCCAAGAGAGATGATTGATAAATGATCGAAGCATAACATCAACATTGATTCACCACAAAAGCCTTCTAAGATAGAGGAAAAAATTGATTAGCTAAAATATCAAGAAGTCAATGCCAAGAAACTAGACAATTGACTAGAATAGCTGAAGAAATGTTTTTTTCCCATAGGGATTAAACTCATTCTTTCTCTCATCCAATATTTAAAAAAAACAAAGCATATTCTATGACCATAAAAAAGAAGAATAGAATTTAAGGAGAGAAGTCCTCAGGGCAACAAAAAGGAAAACCAAATAATGGTACAAAGTAGTAGAAAAAAAAAAAAAGAAATGATAAGAAAAGACAATTATCATTATAGTTACCTTCAACTTTGTTTATCTCAAATAGAAAGTTGTGTGATCATTATTAGCTAAAGGCCATAATAAAGACAAGTGTTAAAAAGTTCATCCTTAACTTATTATTTAGAAAAATTCAAGAAAATAATAAAGGTAGAAAACAAAAGTGATGATAGCTACTAAGGGTAGACAAATGCTCTAGTTAGTTCATAAGACTAATAATAGCCTATACCTCATGGTGAAATCAAAGTCTAATACTTAAGAATGCCAATCAAAAAAAAAGAAAGAACAATTCATTCACTAAAAGAATTCAAGTAAAAAAAGATGTAATAAATGCCATAATTGACATTGGACATCAAAAAAACTTATTTTGGAGAGCCTTATGAAATGTCAAACTAATGCCCATACCTCATCCTAAAACAAGCTCATTGGGTTAGATACAAAATGATACAAAAGCTTGAGTGGCAAAGCAATATAAACTAATATTTGAAATCATTTAAGAATATCTATGTCAATAAAATGCTCTATGAAAGGGTCCCCCTTGACATGTTTCAAGTAAATCTAACTTGTTTATATCTTTAGGATTGAGGCATCATATATGATCAATTTACTCAACAATTACACTTGGCAAACAATGGCAACATTTATTTTGAATTGAAGTGCAAGGAAGTAGCCTATGTGTGTCATAGCTACTACATAGGCAAAGAGGCTTGTGAATGCAAGCAAGATCTACATCTTATTTACAAGACCAAAGAAACTTAAAGAGTCATTGAGACCACTAAAGAAAATAAACAACTAAAAGACCTTACCAGCACTTACCCTAAATTGTTTGAGGAACCATTAGGATTGCTAAGAAAAGCCATCAAGCATAAGATCAATCTGATGAAAAATGCAACATTGCCTAATCTTGGAATGTATTAAAACTATGTTAGGAGACTAAGGAAATTAAGAAATGGATCAAAGAATTGCTCATATTAGAGCAATGAAACCAAGCAGTTAACCATGTAGTCCTCCATATGTAATGGTGCCAAAGAAAGATGGTGAATGAGGTACATGCATCGATTATAGAGCACTTAATAATATTATTATTAAGAATTAAAATATAGCAAGCTCAAGACAAAGTGGATAAACTATATGTAGCCATTCAAACTCATGATGAAGTACAAGAAAAGTAGAAAGAACAAACCAATAAGTATGCTCTCTCAAGCACCACCTACTGCTCTTTGTTTTTCTATTATGATGTAGGTTCAACTGAAGATGCACAAGGAGTAACCTAGAAGATATTATGAAGACAGATTGTAAATGGGAACTCAATGACTAACCAACAAAAAGAATCATTGGGTATACTTTTCAGGATGAATGAAATACAAGAGTCAATAACTTTGTGTGCCTTGAGATAGAGACAGGATAAGATGGATCCAAGAAGTACAAACCTCAAAAGCTGTTGGAGACATTGTGGAGTAACAAAGGTCACATAAAATTTGCAGAGACATTTATTGGACTCAAATGCTAATAAACGTCAAGAAAAGTAATCAAGGATGCATGTTATGTTGCGCTTCAAAGCCTAACAATAGAATGTAAGGATTGTACATACCTTTTCCAGTGCCCATGAGACCTTGGATAGTACCTCGATGATTTTTATCAGTGGTTTCCCTATAACAAGGTTGGTGACAATCTATATGTGGTCACAAATAGAATCTCAAAGATGGCTAACCTACCTCATGCAATGTTAAAATGATATACTCAATGAAAAGACAACTAAATTATTCTTCAAAAATATTTGGTTCAATTAGAATTGTCATAATCTATCATATCTAGCTATTAATTATGATCATGCCTAAGCCATTGCTCCAAAGGCGATGATGCTCAATGACCGATAATAGGCTTGTATCAATAATGTCTAATTATGGGATAGGTTTTGCTCCTCAAGCTACCATCGAGCCACTATTCAGCTATTCCACTGGTAGCATGAATTTTCCTATCAAGAAACCACATATCCTCTAGAAACCTCTTGAGATCACTTTAAGTCATCTTTATACTCAAGATTTCATCAATTCTTGACAAAGATTATCAACAATAACTAGACACTTCTAACATCGATCACAGCACCTTGGAATTTCTTTAGCAAGTCTTGAACCAATATCATCATCATGCCTGGTGAGAAGATTGCTCGAGAGGTCATGGCTGAAGTTATATGCTCTAATATGCACTAGTTAAGGCCTCAAGACCCTATCTTGTCTCTTAATTGCTATGTGGCATGGTCCTCCAAGTCAAGCATGAAACTAGACATCTAACACTAAGATTAGCTCAAGTATTTTTGCATCTTCAATGTCAATGCTTAGATTAGCACAGGATGAAGAAAAATTCAAAGAGACCTGATTAAAATGCTTTGAGGATATTAAGCATATCTAGATGATTCTCTATTTAAAATAAGGGAATGCAATGTAGTATTCATGACAATATGGAATTAGAACGAAGCCAAAATGCATGACAAGAAACTAATATAAAGAATCTTGAATACTAAAAGCTTATTATAAATTGATACCTAGTTCTGGTTTAGAACAATACAGGTCGCCATTATTTGTGGGTAAATCTATAAAAGTTGAAATTTAAACATATGGCTGTTTCATGGAACTGAAAGCAATTTATCTCAAAGTCTACGAGGTAACAAGCAAACCTAAACCTAACAAGCACAGCATATTTCTTTCAGCCCTTATGAATTAGATGCATTAAAAAGATATAATAACATTAAGTAATAAAATTTTTAACAACATTATCTTGTTCAACATTTGCTTAAGAATTGCATATAAGAAAGACAAATAGACCATGGAAAAATCCTAAACGGTGAGTCCACACCATCATAAGTTTGTGCCTTTCTAACATAAACTAAGAAAAGCACCACATCCCTAATTTATGATGGGGATATTCAGCTTATAAACATATAGAAGACAAGATTTAAAGTAACAACAACCAATTTTCATCCCATATGGCAGAAAATTAAAGTAGCTATCAAAATTGTTACCTGGGGGCAGCATAGAGACAAAGGAAAAACTAAGGGTTATCAAGACTAAATTGTTCGATAAATAAGGCCTTCTATGAAAATCAAAATGCTAGTTCTTTCAAATACCTATGCATTGAAGTACATGATTGGATTAAAGGATGACTACTCAGAAATTGATGTACCATGCGCAAGTACAGTGCAAGCCAAGTGTACACAAAGCAATCCAT
The DNA here is from genome assembly GCA_023846275.1 of Vanilla planifolia. Taxonomy (NCBI): domain Eukaryota; kingdom Viridiplantae; phylum Streptophyta; class Magnoliopsida; order Asparagales; family Orchidaceae; genus Vanilla; species Vanilla planifolia. The sequence continues at coordinate 19,002,056 of CM043871.1, read as the reverse complement.
TTATCTATGTCTTTGATGTAGAAGCCGAATTTGTATTGAAATATAGAAGGTGAATCTGCAATCTGAACCCAATATTTTATTGGATTGATTGTTATTTGGTTAGTCAATTGTTAAATTTAAGCTTTCATTGAAGATTACATCATTACATTCGGTTGATACAGCCTTATTTTAAATTTGAATATTTATTGTTAAGTTTTTTAATACAATTTTCAAAAGTATGTCACTAATTAGCTCAGTTGTTAGCAAGCTGAGACACCATTTTCAGCATTTTTATTAGCTAGAGTTTCTAAGCTATGAAAAGCCAACACGGTAAATCAAAGGTCAATATATCGATGAATGAAACACATGATTCACAAAGGGGAGTAGAGGATAGATTTACTTAGTGATGATTCTCAAAACCTTCCCCTCAATGGGTACTACAGATGATGGGTAAGTGGCGACGCATCTATCCTTTTAACATTTTGATCTGTTTTCTTCATTATTTCTTAGATTTTATCAAATTATTTCTCTTAGAACTATTTTTTTCAAATGCTCCCTTAAAGATTTTAACCTGAAACCACAATTTAGTCCAAATTAATTTGCAGTGGAGCAAAAAGAGAGCCTTGCTTCAGACAACATCAACAGGTGTTTTATATGCAACTTTCATAATTCTATTACTTATTTTTCCTATGGATGGAGAAATATAACACCCTACTAGTCAGCAATATGCATAACAACAAAAACAAGCTTTTGGCATTCCCAAGAGGAGTATTACATTTTCCCCTAATAAAAACTGATATCTCAAGCCAATATATGCTGAAGTTATGAACTTGTCAAACAACATGCACAAAAAATGATGAAGAAATCAACTACATTACAGTAATCATTGATTTAGCACTGAGTTGGAGTTGAATCAATGAGCTGATCCAGGCTTATCACGCTTGAATTGACCTTGAGCTATGGTAGGGATGACTATAGGTAGATCATAAATTCTGTGAACTGTGTATGTATCGTGATTATTTATTGCTAAAAAATGACATCAACATCAAATAGCTTACTAGCATGCATGATGAAGAACCTAAAAATCAAGCACTCATCCAAATTAAACGGTTCATGTCTAAGTCTTCCTTTCCCAGAATTGGGTAAACTTCCTACCAATGATGGTTGCTCAAATCATTCAGTTGCACTAAACAGAAGAAAGTAAAAAAAAAATTTTGGAACCATGTAGACCCAATATAACAGATTAATGCATAGCACAAAAGGATCCTACTCATTGAAAGTAAAAATAATAGTAAAGTAATAAGAAAGAAACCATTTGCTTTGTTAGAAGGTATAGCATTTACTATCCACTAACAGGTTGATGGGAAGAGCATAGAAGTATGAATACATAAAGGATGGGTTATCCATGCTATATAATGATATGAGTATTTGCTTCCTAGCTAAAGTATAAGCCTCAAATATGGTGTGGTGTGCTCATCACAATTGGAAAGAAGTAGAACCATCATTCCACTTGTCCCAAACTATAATTATAAAGACTTCTATAATTGAATGCTTTGGATACTGCAGCAGAACTACTACAAAATTGGTGATTGACTTGTAGAGAAGATGGAATTTTCATTTACTTCACAGGTTCTTGTGATTAAAATAGAATTTCTTATCTTCTTGGCCAAAGTATCACTAAAAAGAGTTTTATTTGCATTACTGTGCAATAACATTAAATCTTCTAGTAGTAAGAAATTAAATTTTAAACACATATGAAATTGAGATGGAATGTACTAAAATACCTTTCAAATTATATGCACCGATGCCACAAAAAGAGAAACAAAAGTGAACATGCAATTAGTACAAATTAATTTGCAAATTTAACCTCTTCTTCAAAAATTCAGTCCCAAGTGATATAAGCTTTTTATCAATTTATCCTGGTTTTGTAGTAGCACTTATATCATAGTAAACACACATCATTATAACATAACACGTGAGAAAATCTCCTACCTGCATGCCAAAGCAAATCAATCCTTTGATTCGGACCAACATACTTATAGGCAGAAAGGGCATCACAAACAACCTTCAAGAATTTTTCTCGTTTAACCACAACAGTTGTCTGCCTTTTGTACAATTCAAAGTGCATTGAATTTGTTTCTGGATTACCATTCAGCACCTCATTGGTAATTACTTCCCCAGATCCCTTTGCTAAAATATCTGACAAGAGCACACTAGCTGCAAAATGGGCAAAAGTATTCTTTGGGCACTCGTTCCTCATCATATCAAACACCTTTCGACTTATCTGACACGAAATACCACAATTCTATTAGTTCTATCACTCAGCAACAAAACAATCAGAAAACAGACGTGCATAAATTTTTTTTTTGAGTATGCATTTCAATCACAAAATGGTGCAAAACAAAAACTTGATATAATTAGACGTAAAAGACGTGAGATGATTTTTCCTGTTAATCCTTCTCTTCAAGAAAATTAGGCACATGCAGCAACACTTGCCCTCAAATAAGTTAGGCAAAAAACGTTCTATCCCACAGAAATTACGGGCAGAAATTACCGACACCTTGAATCATCAACCAAATTAAGAAAATTAACGAAACTTTTAGCAACCTTTCAGTTTGACTTGTATGTTGTGGAAACAGATTCAAAAACAACAAGAGAAAACGAGCAAACAGATGAGGCATTCCATAGTTGAAAAGATTAACACAAGCACATAAATACAGTCAAATTTAAACTGTTAAAAATCAGCACCTAAGAATTTTAACATCTGAATTACTCGAGTCCTCAAATAAGACACAAAAATGAAATAAAAAAAACATGGGAATCAAGCTGAACTTTCGAATACATGCAAGCGGATGATGACATAAAAGCATATTGCTGTAACTAGTAGGATACAGACAAACCGAGGGGACGACATATAAAAATATTACATGAAACTACTCGGAATCAGATACGGTTTGTATCGAAAAATCTCAAATGACACCAAACCTTGAACGCATGCCGAGCCTTGCATCCCATGAGCTGCAGCGCACTTTGCAATACTGGCCGCGTGTACCTGAACGAACCGACCTCTCTCCCATCCCCCTGTTTCTCTTCCTCGTCCACCACTACGATGTACAGAACCTTCGGAACATCTGCCATCCCCAGATCACCAGAAGGAGATCGCTATCGCGCTCAATTCTAGTAAGAACAATATCTCTGGTTCCAGTGGGCAGACCATTGTGTGCATTTATGCAGCCATTAATTTGCGCCCAATGAGGAGAAAGATTCTGGACAAACAGTCGTGATTAATGTTAGAGTTTTAAAGGTCGTAGGGTATCGATCCTCCATGGGAAGACTTCAAATCGCCGCCTCGGCGTCATCTTCGTCGCACAGTTTCCACGCACCACAGGGATCCGGGCAACACTTGGCTTACCCATCGCTTTTTCTTGCGTTCTCCCTATGGAACGAACCTACGGGTGGTACGAATCGTAATTCTGTGGAAGAGATGAGGATGGGTTGGTCAAGGTAGACGACCACTAACGATGCCGTATGCACGAAAGCACGACCGGGAAGCCGGATTTTTTTTTTTATTTATTCCTTTTCGATGCATTTTTCAAGTTTTAATCTTTTTTTTAAATTAAAATTACAAAAGCATCCACTTACCAAGAAAAGAACCAAAGTTTAGCACCGCCCGAGTTTTAAAGTTCTATTTTAAAAGCATGACGTTGATCAATCACAAGAGATCAAATAAAAGTGATATTAAATAATCAAATTTAAATTAATTTTAACTAAAAAAACAATAAATATAGAAATAATAGAAATAAATAAATAAATATAGATAAATAAAAAAATGATATATGTCATCTACTAATTTGATTTAGATAATTATAAGATTTTTGAATTTCAATAAAATTATTTTAATAAAATTCAATATTCTCAATTCCTTAGTAATTACATAAAAATGAGAGTTTTTTTTTTAATTTCATGCTTTATCAATGATAATTACAACATTATCATCATATTGTATTACCACGTTATTGTCGCGTTTGAATTTTTAACATCTTTATATAACACCTTAAATTAATTGGTCAAGCTTTTAGCAATAAATTTTATGTTAGAAAATGCTTTATATTTGAATAGAAGTTTAAAGCTTGAACAAAACACATCATTTAGAAAATAGATTTTGGAGACTTTTTTTAAAAAATTATTTTCTTTGAAAATCATATAAGATAACATGATATAAAATAAATAAGTTTTTAAAACCAATGTAAGAATGTAAACATGATGGTTAATCATATGAATAAGAAGAAAATAATATTGTAATTATGCATGCAATATAAGAAGCTAGATGAACTCTAAATACCATTTTTTTCTTTTTAATAGTTCACCTGATTATTAGCTCCAATTATCTTCGAATGATTTTCCTCTACATCTGATAATAAATATATCTGTAATGACTTTATACTAAATCTATCAGAATATAAAATGCTACAGAACTATGGTCTTAAGATTTATACCATGTAGTCTATCATTAATCTAGCAACACAAAGTAAATATAATCTATATATTTACATCCTATACTCCATTGTCGGCCTAGTGTGTATGTGTATTAAGGTCATGACACTTACATTAGACAAGTATAATCTAAAGGCACATATCCTATGATGTATAACTAATCTATTATTAAATAATATCATTATACAAGAATAATATGAATATCTATACCTTTCAATCTGTAGAACACATAATACCTCTAAGAATTTATTTTTCATTTATATATTTTAAATATTCTAGTCATATAGATAATACAATCTAAGTTATAGAATATGTGAATCAAACATACTAATCAAAATTTCTAAGTTATTTATTATCTATAATAAATAATAAAAAATAAATAACATAAGAAACATTTCAATGCATAACATAAAATAACATAAAAAGTATGTAATTTAAGAATTAATTTACTAGTATGTTTAAATTATACTTAACAATTTTATCTAATTAAATTCGAGATTTTCTTCTTCCATCTATTTATTATTTTGATTTTCTCTTCACTTAACTTGCTTTCTTTTCTTTTTTCCTTGTTACAGTACCTCTTTTTTGACTTCTAAACATCACTGCCTTGTAAACCTTTTTGAATTCATTATCCTTGATCTTTCTCTTAATTCCACGATAATTCTTTCTCGTCTATTTTTTCTCTTTCCGTTCTCTTTTCTTATTTATTTCTTTTATCTCTCTCCTTTATCCTCCAATGGTGTCACACCCTATATAGTACGATCATAAGCAATATTATTACTATTTTTTACCAAAATTAAATCGCATATTCAGGGATACTATCCACTTAATTAGGGGAGTAACGATAAAACTTTCACTCTCTTTAAAAATATTTTATTCTAAAATATAATCTAATGTAAGAATTAAAGCATATATTATTTTATAATATTTGTATCATAATGGATCTCATATCACATCATTTATGCATCCTCATGAAAGTTCTTATCTTTAAAATATCATAATATATAATAAGCAGCTCATCATATATCTAAGCTACTAAATTATACATATAAATCATCATATATCTAGGTTGTCAGATCATACAAGTTGCTCATCTCATCTCTATAAGATATAATGTTAATGATATAATATATTATAGTATCATATTATCTTTACTTATTATGACAATAATGCCAATACCATTATTTTCATATTAAATCATTCTATCATAATGTGTTCATAGTACATCAATATTATCATTGATATAATCACCATACTAAGACTCATATAATATAAATCACATTAGATACTGATACAATTGCATATCACTTCTATCACTTCACAACATTTATTTGTCACCCTTATTGTTTTATTTTTTTTCATTTATTATAACTTTTTCCTATCATAATCATTTTCCATATTCTTATATTATTAACACCATTAAACTCTTCAAGTTTCATACTAATGCATTCCTACTTCTCATGAGAGAAGTTAACACCACAAGCATGCTTTTGACCTTAATTTAATGGTTTTCTTAAAAAATCTTGATGTTTATCTTCCCTCTAGTTTCTATTTTCCAATCTATTATGGTACTCTAAAGTGACATTAGCTTCTTATACAGTTGCAACATATCCACAAAAGCAGAACAAAATGAGAACCACAACTCCCTTAAAGAAAATGTGTAAAACAAAGTTAAAAATGAGAAAGATAACCAAATTGGAACATGGTATAAAACCACATCTTTCTTTTTACAAACTTCTCACCTTACATTATGTTACATTTACAGTTCAGAAAGAAAGCATCTACAGCTCATTTGCAACAATGCTATGACCTGAATGCTTAACATTTCACTTGCTATTTCTCAATACAACAACATACAATATACAATATTATGATGAAGATAGAAAGACTCCCAAACAATTTATTTACAGCTCAAGGCCATACAGTTTTGGTTTGGCCATTTATGATGATACAAAAACTCCTGCTTATATCTGGTAGATTAGCCTCATAATATATACAGAGTTCTGACAACACATCCTTCAACTATAAAGGTCAAGATGTCGAAGTCATTCCAATTCTCCTCTCTGCAAATCAAGCGAGTAAAATGAGCATTGTTGTTTATCGATTTTAACTAACCGAAGCGTCGGCAAAATAGAACGAGTAGTAGAATTAGCTCTTCTAAGGTAACAATGAGGGAGAAGAGGTCATGAGTACCTCCAGCTGCAATCAACTTCTCAACGCGAGCTACAATATGCTTTCCATAAGTATACCGCTTGAGTGCATTTAAGTGAACTTTTATACGTGAGAGTATGAGTTCACGGTTGCGATCATCGCACGTCTCCAAAACCTTCTGTACGACGTAGTTCGCAAACTGATCCTTCATCATTGCCTGACATAGAAGGGGATTAGTTTGTGAACTATGGTTGAACAAAACATGTACAGATAAACAATTCTCACATCTCAAAAGACTGTTTATGTGGGATTTCATGTTCAGATAAGCAGATGAATTTGTTCATTTTATCTAATTTCTATCAGATTAATAAGAAATCAGGTCAAACATGAGAGATGGACGAAAGGGTTCGATCCCATTGTTACAACAATGCTACCTGCTGCTCCTTCTATGGAGAGTAGACAAAAACGTTGATGTTTCATGGTGAAAATAAATGGGGTCCAAAAGTAGAGAGCATGTGATGAGCAAATTTGGAAGTGCTTTTACTTATTCCTACTTAAAAATATAAAGTTCATTTCAAGCTTAAATCCAATCCATATCTCATGCTTTAGAAGGAGAAAGTTAAACCAATTAGTAGTAAGGTCCAATCCAACCTAGTCTAAGTTGTCGTGCATCAACTGATGTCTAAGTACCAACAAAAAAGATCAACTAAAGTTGTAGTAACTTACAAACAAACATAGCATAAATAATGGTAAGTTAGTCTAGGTTATCTTCTGAAACAGCTAATTCAAGTTCAAGCTCGAGGCATGATCATAAATTAGACGGAAAACCAATAAAAACAAATAGCAGAAGAGGGTACTAGATTTAGAGACTTTTAAGTTGTTTATGCAGAAGAAAAAAACTTTGCTATCTTATATCACTAACTACAAGAATCTTCTTTCCTCCTTGTCGTTGCCAATCTTTCACTTGTTCAAAAAATCGGGCAAGCTCGTTGGTGGAAAGTATGTAAACAGAGATTATGTGGATACATTCTAACAATCTCTAATCTACTTAGAGTACATGAAGGCATTGAGATCACTTGTATCTTTCAAAATTGCAAAGAATGTATGCTTATTTTTGCTCTCCTACGACTCATTTTATAGCTTAAAGAGCCTCTAGGATTTTCATGAAGATATAAATTAAGAAAAAGATACAAGGATAGAAGGTAATCCAAATCTCCCCTAAGACCTCTCGAAATTCAAATGAGATAACTTGGCAAGGTGTATCTTGGCAGGATAACTTCTATTTTGATTTCCAAGATAGATAATGCAAACTTGATGTAAAATCCCCAGGACCATGCAAATATAAAAGGGAAATCCTGAGGCTAGTAGGGATCAGCCTTCCAAGGTTTTTAGTAATTGTAAAGAAGGAATCCCCTTGGGCTAGCTACTTCACCTTTGCGTAGTAGTCTTAACAAAGCTCAGTTCCTAGCTTATCTCCTCTTCCTTTTTTTTATTTTCTCCATGAGAATAGTTTGACATTGATGAAACCTTTTCTAGAGAAGGTGTTCACAAATCTTAAAAAAAGGTCTTTACAATAGCAAAAAGGGTTCTGTGTTGGATCTTGGAGTGAAAAAGGTTTGTAGACCTTATTCTCTCAAAACATTGAGAACGTTTTCTTGTTTGTGAATCGCTCATCTTCAAGTCTGCCCTTGTTAACCTTTGTCAGTATAAAGTTTATCTTCTAAAGGGGCTTAAGATGAGGACATGGATTAGCCAATCACAAGAAGAATCGACAAATGAGCTGGCATGCTTACATCAATTAAGAAAATGATTTAGAACTTTAATTTTAAAAAGAAGGTGCTTGAACGTGAATAGAAAATCTTTTTTGCATGATATGCATAACTGTAGAAATTGAAATGCAAAACCACCTAAAAGCTGCTTAATATAGGCCATCCCAAGCACACATTATTGAGAGCTAAATCTTTTTCTGTACTAAGATTATGGTTCAACAAACATATCATCACAGAAAAAATGAAGCTCTACATGAGAGAAGTTAACAGGCAAGACCAAGTGATGAAAATGGTTAAATCTAGACCCAATCAGAAACACCAATGATCTAGATTCCTATGTCAATCCTTTGAAAAGATAAGATCCATCAAGGACATCAAATAAGCGAAATCATATTGAAGATCAAAATTTAACACAAAACTACGACATAGCCTGGTTGTTGAATGACAAGTGCATGGGTCTCCACTTGGGATGGTTAACCCTTAATCATGACTCCTTTTTTTGACCTTTAAGATATCTTTTGAATTGGGTTATTTAGTGCATATAAAAGTGGGTGGACTATAAAATAAAATTTGTTCTTGTAGAGATAAAAGGGAGCTTTAGGATTAAAATTTTAATTTTGAGCTAGCTACTAACCTATAAATGGTGACAATATTAGTAATAATGTAATCATCTCATGCTTATATAAAAAAACAATTACCATTTTCACTCCCATTCCTTCTGCAAAACATTAAAGGAAAGAAAAGATGTAGTGAGGTGATTTGATGAGAAAGGAGAAACAAGATAGAGTGAAAGGGAGGGCATATGCTACAAGGCACTTCTTAGATTTTAATTTGTTTTCTCCATCCTCTATTCCTTCATAAGTTAAGTCACTTGTGTTGATCCAATGAGTTTGATGATCACAAAATCAAACTTATTTTATCTAATAACTGTTTCAATTGATGAGAACTTGCAACGACTGTTACTGAAGGAAGTTAATGATAGTGTTGACCTTTAAAGATTTGTCTTAACCTAATAACTTGACTGTTACTGAAGGAAGTTAATGACAGTGTTGACCTTTAAAGATCTGTCTTAACCTAATAACTTGAAGCTGTGTGGGCTAGCTTCAAATGAAATGACTAAACCATTTGGAGTTTTTTTATTTAGTAAATTATCAATGATAAATTATTAAATATTTCCCTTTGCAAAATGGCACTTAGGTTCTCATACTCAAGCATGCATCATAGTCAAAATTATTCTTCATTGAGTTTAATTAGTCAAGGTAACACTAAAACATACGCATACTTTGAAATAGAACATTTTGAAGAAATCAAGTTAAAACAAACCATTGTTCTTCATTGTCTTTTGATCATACACTATGATAACTATTATCATATTTGTATGATCTGTATTTTAGCATATATCTAAAGTATATTCATAATTGTGACCATGTCACATATGTATGATGACCTCATCATACAAATGCAACAACTATTTAGGATAGTGTAAGAAGTAAACAACCATTTAAGATAAGTCTAAGGATTGAGCAAGCTAATTGTAACACATTTGTGTTTAGTTTTGGCCCTTCTTGATTTAAATTGCATTGGTAACATTGTTCTTATCACATTTAGTTATTGTGCCACTTCTGTTCCAAGGGATTAAGGTATAAGTTTGCTGTACTCATTGTTTTAAGTGTTGTAATTATATTTTCCTTAGCTTTTTTAACACTTTTGAATTGCTGTTTTGTTGTGGTTGCTGTTAGCTGGTTATTGTAAGCCATTTAAGCTATTTTGATCAGTTTTCTTGTAAGGGTTTTTGACTTACCCTCCAAGTGGAAAAAGTTATTTGGCTTAATGTGTAAGTCTAGTCCATAACCCATGGTGGATGTAAGCTTTGTATTGTGGCCAAACTACTTGAAATCTTTATATTTTCACAAAAATTTATTTCAAATTAATTAAGAAATTTTCTTAAAATTATTAAGACTTTGAAATTCAAATATAAAACTCAACATTTCTCTTTCTTTTGCAAAAATTTGTTAAGGCACAATTCAACCCTTCTCTTGTGGGTTGGTTGCTCTTACAACTTATGCCTAGCTTGTAGAACAAATTGCGTTCATGCAGGTTGTTGTTGGCCCGGCCGAACAACTCCCTCCTTGCCATTTCACACGGCACATACCAAACAGCCAAGGGGGAAGATTATAGACATAAGATGTCCTACTATTCAAACATATTGGAGGCCCTCTATTTAGCACCACATTCTTTCAGCTTCTTCATTGCAACTTTAGGAGGTATGAAGAAAATATAGAGGATTGGAATAAAACGTGAGACAAAACTTCCATATTGGTTTCATATAAATCCATTTCAATAGCACTATTTCATCAATGGGTTTACATTACATGAAAGCATATTCAAGTGCAACTGCCTTAACCATTTAAAGTCAACTTAAGGATTAGAATTTGAATTATTTTTTATTGTCGCTAAAATGGAGAAAAAAACTATCCTTATAAGAAGTGTTGCAAGCATTTTGCCTCTTAGAATAGGCCAAAATGCGGAAGAACCAATAACTTCATTAATATTCTACCCCCTTCCCTCTCTTTCATGTTACTTTTCACTATTACTTGGTTGGAATACTAGTGCTAGGGCTTCATGTAAAACACTCAACTTGTGGCACCATTGCCTTTCGTTCTTGTAAATGTCTAGTAGACTTGACTTCTCCAGATTTCTTGCAAAAGAAATTAATCAAATCATGAATAGTTTGTAATTTTGTGCATTTCATGTTTTAGTTTGTGCAAGTTAAGTGAGCTATCTATAAGGTGTCTTATTTTAAGATCTTAGAAATGACCTTCCTTCAGAGTTTGGGCAATGCTAGTGACCATGGAATGATCGGACGACTAAGAAATATGCAACAAAGAGAACATAAAACATAAAAATGGAACTCAAAGGATTGCTTGTTTTTTACGAATTTTCTCCTCCTCTTAATAAGAGATCGAAGTACACATTTATAGTTATACAAAAGAGGTATTTTAGACTACACATGCATAGTTTAATTCTGCATATAAGCTATCACAATCAAGTGGGTCGTTGCACCTACCATGTTAATTTGCATTTGTGAATTGTGTGCAGGGTGATACGTGACACAACGTGCAGGAGTAGGTGCATATAAGCAGTGCAATGCAAGCTGCTTTGCTCACGTCACGCATACCACAGGTACCCCTCATGCCTTAATACGTGCAATATTTTTTTGTCAATTTCTTTAGATCATTTTCTTCCTCGAGTCCTTTTCAATGTTGATTGGTTCAAAAACTAGATGAACTTATAACAAATCTCCTGATCATGGGCTTTTGCTTTTGGTGATTCGAGTCTATCTTTTCAAATACAATTAGAATCCTCAAGCGCATTGGTTTTTACCTTATATCGAGATCTTCAAGGTTATTGGAAAATAAGTAGAAGCAAAAAAGATTGACATTTCCTAGGGCCATACCATTTTGCAAACTAAGCCTTTATCTCCTTATGCAATAAGTGGTTTTGATCCCTATCCTAGTTGTGATAGCCCTCTTTTGAAAGATAAGTTTCAAGTAAGGTCTTGTCAATAACCAAAATAAGATCATTCATTGGTAGTAAACACAATTGCTTCTCTCAGTAAAACAATCCATCCCATATTACATATTTTGAGTGTTTTCCTCTAGCTTCTCAATGAACATCTCCAAAATCAGGATGTCTTCATCAGTACCAACCATTAGTTTCTCAAGTTTGTCTCATAGAAACAGATAGTTTTGGCATGCGTTTACTAACCGTTTGACTTAATCAGCTCCAATCATCTCTATTATTGTCACTTTTTTATCCTGTTTTACAATAAATGTATGTCCATCTTTTATATACAAATATTGTTGTTTATCTCGATCTAATAAGCATGGATATTTTAATAAAATATGACAAACATCAAAAAGCATCACTTCACTAATAATCTTATTAATATATTCTCAAGTTATAACAAATTTCACCTTGCATTATTTCTTGATTCTCACTTTGAAATCTTTCTGTATCTAACATAAAGACTGGGCTCTCGGATGGAATGTAGACTTTAAGTGTAACTTCTTTATTAGACTTTCAAAAATCAAATTCTTTTGATTACCAACATTGATGATAGTAGTAACAAGCTCCTTCTTTTGGATGCAGGTTGTAAAGCGTTCCTTTCTTCTTGATGCAATCTCAATTGGTCCCACCATAAGTGATGGACTCTCATTTGCATACTATGAAGCCTCCAAAATTCTCACTTTTGGCTATAATGAGCAACTTTTTCCATTTTTTCTTGAGCTCTTCTGGAAACATATTATGGTTCAAAATCTAACCTGTTTTAGTATGTGCTATGTGCTCTTGTTTTTACTATAGTCACAATACTCTTGAGCCCTTAGATGGAGTATTCATAGCCATGGCTGCAACCTAGAGAGTACTGTTTCCCCTATTGCATTTTTTTTTTCAAAATTGGTTTCAATTTTACTGGTATTCAAAACACTTGTATTTGCCCCTCTACCTTGGTTCTTTTCAATGGCAATCACAAACATACTAGCTTGAGTCAAAGATTGCTCAAGAAAAAAGGTTAATTCGGTAGCAATTGGATAATACAAACTTGAACTGTACTTTGATAATGTTTGCATCTTATCAATACGTAATCTCAAAGCCATGGCTTGTTTTTGGAATTCTGTAGTGTACTCTTGCACCATTTATCCTTATAAGTATTGTAAAATATGTCATTTTCTCAATCTTTCCTTCACTAGTCCAATAAGGTAGAGTTGTTCTTGAATAAATTCATTGAACTGATGCTATGTCACTTCTCTAATTATATCGATTCTTAAGTGAACATTCCACCAAGCTAACACGACTCACCATTTTCAATCAAGCATGTCTTACCTTGTTAAATGGATAATCATAGAAAAAAATTTCTCCAACTATTCTAACCAGACATCCATTGTACCATCGCAAATAAATAGTTTAACTTTTATTTCTACCCAGAATGGACGCAGTCGATTTCTAGGCATCAAAAAAGTAAGACTAATGATGTCATTATTATCATCATTTTTAGCTACTTTTGAATTAATATTCCAACCAAAACTTCCTCTAATTCTCCAAGTTTGTTGGTTGAATTGTTGGAACATTCCTCTTGACCAATGCCTCTCTAATCCACATTTTTCCTTTCTTGACTTGCTCTTCAGCTTGCTTCATCTTAGTCTCTTGACCAATGCCTCTAATCCACTTCTTTCCTTAACTTTTCAACTCGCTTCATCTTAGTCTCTGTCATTGATGTCAAAATAGGGTTTTGATATCAAAATATAATGAGATATCTTATTCCAAGATCTCAACTAGACCTTTCAAATTTTGGGTAATGTTGGTGAGTGAGGAATGGTTAAAAAATCAAGAAATATGAAGGAGATAGAATATGCAAAACCAAATATTAGAAATCCTAAAAATTCTTTCTTTTTCCCTTATTTTCTCCTGCTTTTGATAAGAAATCCGAGTACATAATTATAACAATACAAAATGGGTACTTTACTACATAAACATGCATATTTTAATTCCTCACACGGGCTGCAACAAATAAGTGGGTTGTTGTACCTATTGCAAGCACCTGTGCATGTGATTCACTTGTAGGGTGGTCGGTGGGCTGTGCTGCATCAATCTTGCTCATACACATGCAGCACACAATGAACGTTGCGAGCTACCGCACTCATGCTGCAAGCGCACCGAATGCCACATGTGCTGTTTCTCTACACGCCCAATGTTTCTTTTATCAATTTCCTTCACTAAAAGATTATTTTCTTCCCCGAGACATGTTCGATATTGAATAGTTCAAAAACTAGATGAACATAGAAGAAATCCCTAGATCATAAAGACACTTGTGAAATACTAAGTAGCCCATTATTCATTAATTGCTAGAATACTACAACACATGTCTGTCCTTTTTGTCGATGAAATAGATGATTTTCCTAACAACTCGTTATGACAAAAGAAACGAATCACTGATTCATTTAAACTATATCTACCTAAGGCAACCACATTATTATACTTCTGTATCTATATGAATGTATTATTAAACAAAGACACGCATCATGCATTAACACAGATGTCCAAACTCATGAAATTCGTGGCAAACACATTTGATGTGAAAACATCTTATCCATTATTTCCATCTACCTCCTTCATATCACATTGATAAAAGAACCAAGTTTTTGTACAAGAATCTAACTATTATTCTTCATTTTGCCTCATTATGTTTACTTCTATTTGCCATAGAGTTCATACTTGCAGGATGCCCAAACTTCTAACTTTTGAACATGTTATCCTTGCAAAGGCATTCTAGATAAAAACAAAATCCATGAAAATATTGAAGAGTAAAAAGAAGAGGAAACAATCTTTCTTCTTAATAATATGCATTTTATTCCACACAATGAAGATTGGAGAGAAAAGTTTGATAGTTAATTTATTGTAGAGAAAAACTAGTGATAGAATTAAATGCCTTAAATATATAAATTTTTGTATAAAAGATTCACTACGAAGAGGCAATACTAAACTTGTTTATCAACTTAGTTAGATATTATCACCAATGTGCTTGCCTAAATGAAAGCCACTTGTATCCTATGATTGATCTCAATCTTTTAGTCATGATCTTAGTAATGAACTTGTAAACAAATTTAAATAAAGATAACATGCATGTATTTTGTTAGGTTATTTGCATTGTTGAATTTTGGGATAAGCACAATAGCCATTGTCTTAACCCAATCCAACAACTTACTAGTGGTAAAAGCATGGGAAACTGATCTAATGAAGTCCCTATAAATAATATCCTAGCATTCAATGAAAAATTCAATAATAAGTACATTAGGTCCTAGACTTGTTTTTTATCTAGACCAATATCCCTAACCAAGCTACTAGCATCCACGAAGGTAAGAATACGACAAATCAAATTATCAAGAGAAGAGTAAGGGTTAATCAAGTACAATGAGAAGAGAAATGGTCAAATGTTCTGAAATGAATGTTGATAACAAAAGAGGGTTGACAGTGAACTCTCGCAAGTAGGATTCTCCCTTGGGAGGCTTGAGGGCAAAAGGATGGATACCTTTTAGCAATGATGCAATACACCTTGTACAGGTTAAAGGTTTGGCAACTTAGGGTAGTGTATGCAGTGTGCAAGGAGAGTGGCGGTTGAACTAGTAGAGAAATCAGGGAAAACATTTTATCGTAGAACTTCAACAAGATTGGGTTATAGCGAAGCTCTAGGTTTTCCTCTTGGAACCTAAGTACCCTCCCTCCTATGAAAGCCAAGTGAAAATACATTAGATGTGTAACATACAAGTAGGAAGGGTATTATAAAGGCTAAGGAAGGTGCATTACTACAAATTATGAGACAGACAAACAATCATAAAACTCTAAAAAATGAAGTAACCCCCAATCATGTATTATTTATCCACAAGTTGAGTGTTTCAATCCATTATATGGGATTATGCATGTGGCATAATAGAGTACAAAATATGAGATCAACTCGTTGTCTCTGTTATGTATCTACAAAAAAAACTAAGGCTGAACAAGAGATTAGGCATAGTTTGGGAAAGTATTATAATAAACCCAATCATGCAGTCCATGAAAACTCATAACATTTATGAAGCTGAACCAAAAATCATGTAGTGGAACTATCCATAACATGGCCTTGTTTTTGTCTATACAACCACCCTTATAAAGTTATCATCATTTCATCCTATAATGAGAACTCCTTCGCATTTGCTGGTCTTGAACAATCTCCTGATTAGCCTTCTCTTCTTCTTAGCAGCAAAAAAAAAACCCTCTTACCTTTATCTCCAACCTTCTTGAAATTTTTAAGAAAATTTTATGGATGCAACTGCCACCATTTGTTTTATACAATAACAATCTTGCAGTGTCCATTTGCTAATTATTCTGGTTTCTATTATACATAACCAAAAAAATTTGATGCAAAAATTATATCTTCCATTTCAAGGAGTGTCAGGAGTGATGCCTTCCAATAAAAAAACACCAACACCATTTTAAGAAGCTTTTAATTGAAAAACAAGAATAGATAGCCGAATAATAGGTTGTCCTGAAGAATGTTGTTTTATAAGCAGAAGAAGATGACAACAAAACACGGAGAAGAATATAAAAAGCCTTGGCTTCTACTTTACTTTTCCTCCCTAAGTTCCTTTTGTTGCTCTAATGAGTAGCTTTTCCTTTGATCTGTAGCCTTTTTTCTTATCCTAGCTCAATGGTATTCATAACCACCATCAACAGCTTAGGAGCTATCAGGCTAGCCATGATCATCCCTATGCGCAAGAGATAGTACACTCCATTAATGCCCATCATGAAAAATTCTAAGGTGCACGTATATTAACATCCAATCATGACGTGAGCCACTGATATGGTAAGACAGCATGATGTGTAAAGAGGTGTCATAATGTGCTTCTCAGCATTTATCATAGTTTCTCAATGCCAAGTTATTGGCATCAAAAATTTCTTATGGCAAGTTTTTATGCCTCAAAGAGAATGCTTAGACTTATCCACATTTTATTACCATGTTCATTACTATGGTGATGTTACATGGGTTGCTTGAAGGCATAATGTATAACTGGTGCCAAGTTTGTTTGCATTTTGGCGAAGTACCTTTGCTTAACCATTAAACATCCAAGCTTTAATGGATCTCAGCCTGATCTTTCGATCAGAGTTTTTAATGTTTAACGTACACATATATAATTAAAAAGCTGATTGATATAACTTATCTTCTAAAATAGTACATGTTTTCTCATCCATCTTTGTTTTTTCCTTAATAGTTGGTTTCAATGCCCTTGTGTGGAGTCTAAGATCCACAATCAATAGTATTTCTCAAAGAAGTTAACCATAGATTAGAATATACTCCAATGCAGAGAGAACATATGAATCATAATCACTTAAGAAGGGAGAAGAAAACTCGAATAGGCCCGATAGAGGCTATAAGGGATAAATCAAATGTAGCAACTGTACTCCTATAAAAAGGAACCATCCTTGACAATCAAGTGCCTAGCCATAAATAGCATGCAAAGAAATTTTGAAATTTTATATAAAATAGCAATTTCCCGAAAGTAAGAAGAAATAAAGATATGCCAACCAAAAGACAGATTTAAATATGCAATTGTTTCGTTATCAAAGTTCTATGACATTTGCTACATGTTCAAAATACTCAGGATTCATGAAAACAAACCAAAATGGAAAGCATAAATCTTAAACATCTTGTGTGCAGCTCAAAAAAGGGATTCTAGCACACGTTTATCTTAATTTCAAAGTGCAGCAAAAGTACAAATAACAAACATTTCAAAGTAATTCAAAACAAACCTGCAAAGGCTCATTTTCCTCAGTAGAACCAAGCATCTCATTTATCAGTAATAGTCGTTCATCAGGACTGCCATATGTCAAGCATTTCTCAACTACATTAGAAGCAAATTTTTGTTGACTCATCTTCACTATTTGTCCTGAAAGCTTGCCAATAATAGCAGACCGCTCCTCTGGTTTTCCATGTTGCAAGACATGCTAACATTACCAAAAAAAGCTCATTAGTCATTCATGAGCTATAATAGTTAAATAACAAATCTCATGAAGACAATTGGGATGCAGCAAAAAAAATATATAAAGACAAACAACATTATAGAACAGGTCAACAAAAAATATCAAACGGTTATCAAAACATGTGGAAAATAAAAATGGAATGATTATTAAAAAAATACACAAATAAAACAAACAAAAAGTAGGTTGAGGGAAACCAACTCTAAAGAAGAAAAGGGTTATTCAAAGAGCAGCCTTGTAAGCTAGTGATAGGAAGGTGAACAAGAGATTAATAAAAATAATAAAAAATGATAAAGACCCAAAACTCTACCACGTACCATAATCATTAACTAATTGCAAAGAAAAAAGTTGGCATTTGAACGTTATTAATATTCCTCAAAAAGCCCCAAAACATGCAATCATAGTGAAAGAATACAAGTATTTACATGTCAACAGGTCCAAACCAGTTGTGTAATAAACAGTTGACCTTTCTAAAAACCGCTTTTTCCTTACATTGAACCGTGATTCTTCATTCCTAAGATACTAATTACAAAGTGCTACTACTTGGATGTTGATTGTCAAAAGTAAGCAATAAAAATTGATTAACAAGGTGCTTACTATGCTGCCAAAGAATTCCTAATATATTCACAGTAAAAGCTACAATGCCCTTTTTATAGATTAGCAAGTCTTAGCAAGTTTACTGAACAATGATAAAACTGAAACGAGTTGCATATAAAAACAAGTATTTTTGATAAGTTGTCAAGAGTATACAAAATCACTTTTTGGGTCCTCTATACCCTGTGGCATGAAGTCATTTCAATTTTGATAAACACAAATGTTACAATGGTAAAAGTCAAAGCAGGCACAATTTAATCATTAATTCAATATTAGTATTATTTGTGATGATATCATTTCCTATAACTCCCATTTTCAAGAAGTTATCATAGATTAATTGCAGTATGTATCATCACTTTTAGAGTCCTTTAACCCTGTCATATTAAATCATTTAACTTTATGAAGATCGATACTCAGACAATATTAGAAGTCAAACCAGACACAGTTTAGCCAATAGTTGAGTCATGTCAATATTATTTGTGATGATATTATTTCATATAACACCCATTTTCAAGAAATTATGATAGATAATTTGGTGAACATGACATCATTTTTAGGATTCTCCGTTCCACATGATATTAAGTCAGTTAACTATAAAAATATCAATATCACAAGAACAGCAAAACTCAAACCAAGCATTAAGTCAGTTTAGCCAATAGTTCAGTCATGTTAATATTATCTGTGATGATACCATCTCATACAACACTATCATTTTATATAACACCAATTTTCAAGAAGTTATCACAGATATACCTAAAATATGCGATGTTAATTTCAAGGAACTCTATATCTTGTGATATCAAGTCATTTAAGTTTCTAAAGATTAATATCCAGACTGGTAAAAGTAAAACCAGGTTCTCAAGTCAATTTACCAATAGTTCAATCATGTTAATTTTAGCTGTGATGATATTATTACAAGTTAGAATAAATGTGTCTTTCAAAATGAGATACAAAGTAAGAGGTAACGAGGATCCCTTATTACAATCATCAAAAAAGGTACTTTTAAAGTTCTCATTTAATATGAAACTTCCATAAAATTCACTATTGAACAAAGGAATTTTTGTAGGTATATCATTTTACGAACCCGACATTAAATAATCCAAAACATTAATATTACAAACAAAACACTTAGTAATTATAATAATAACTTGCATATCACTTTTTATTGGCAAAAAATTACTAATACACAACTTTCTTCCATCTAAAATATTAATACTACTAAAGTATCATTTTGTTTCAATACCAATCACTCTTATACCATTTTCTAGTTTACAAAATTACTAATACCACATTAGAAACAAAACTCCATGTGAAAAAATAAAAATATCCATGAAAGTTCATTAAACATTTCCCAGAAAAAAAGGCAGTTTAAATACAAGGTAATTGAAAAAAGGAAAGCATATGAATATCCCCACAATATATGGAGTGTGCTGGACTTTATACAACCACAAACATAGAGGAAGAGGGCATAACAACGAAGGCATCATGACACAAACCTGAACGACATAGTTCCCATATTGATCTTGTGCCAATGTATTAACAGAATGCAATATCTCCTCCATCATTATGCATTGCGTTTTTGCATCATCACAGTGTTCTAGGACCCTCTGTCATTAACCAGACTCCAATCAGTGATGGCATAAAAATAGCAAAAGCAGACAAAACAAACAGGTAAGTAAAAGGTCTCACAAAAATATATATCAAACAGATGTACTAAGAATTAAATAGAAAGAAAGAATAAAAATAAAACCTGAATTACTCTACAACCATAAGGATGCGTAGAGAGAGCAACCACTTGCCCATAAAAGGCAGTTATGATGAACTTAATCCTTTCCTGAGGGACACATTCAATGCACTTTTGAATTACATGATTTCCATTCTGATCTCGGACACATTTCATGATTGAGCCATCAAGTTCAGAGACCATCCGTGTCTGTTGGTCAACATCAACAACTTCCAAAGCCTGCGACAGGAAAAAAATTTAAAATTAGTCACAGTTAAAGAAAAATGCTAAAGCTTGAAACTCGAACATCTCGAGAACCTGTGCATACATTGCAGCAAAACAAAGACTTGTGTTTATAGAAAATAGAGATTCATCAAGCTCAGTGTTAAGATTTATTTGTCAAGATTCAACATCCTCGAAGCTTAGACTTGCAAAGAAAAAACAAGACCACCAGCCTATTATTTCATTATGTACAACATCAATTTCACTTTTTCAATACATGGCTCGATAAAATATATTTAAGTCAATTAATACCTTACTGATGCTCATTTAAAGCTTGTTAAAAAGTAATCTTGACAAATGTTTCAATTAATACATTCAGTAGACATACTAGACACATTACTTCAATCTTATTATGAACTACTACTAAGAATTGTGGTTGATGATTATGTTTCATGTTCAAAATTTAGCATTACAACAGTTCCCTTATTAAAGGTACCACAAACGCCACCACCCTCAAAACTTGAGATAGCTAGTCTTTTACTACTAAATTTCTCTTTATTGCGCTACTAAATTTGATTTGCTTCATGTTCTCTCTTGCAATCAATTAAAATTGGCCTCAAGTTATTGTCAAAAATGCTTTCCTCTATGGTGATCTCCAAGAGATTGTATTTATGAGTCAACCCTTGAGACCTATTGCTCAAGGGAACAAAATAAATCAAGTTTGCAAGTAAAAAAACGAGCCTAGCTTAAGAAGCCTATTCAATTTGTTATTGCCAAGAAATTCCTAAAGAAATTGTCAAAAAAAGCCCTTGCAGTATTGTCATTCTAGTAGTCTAACGTCAACTACATTTTTATGATTGGCATTGACTTCATGGATATTATATAGACAAAAAAATATATGGTCAAGAACTTTGTCACCAAAAATATGAAAATCCTCAATACTTCCTTGGGATCAAAGCTTAATGCAAGAAAAGAGTTGTCTTAAAGGAAGTATGCATTTGATTTACCATAAGAGGCAACTCTATTTAGCAACAAACCAATTGATACACTTATCAAAATTTTTGGGAAGAAAATGAACCTTGAAGACAAATCTCGCTTCAAATGGTTGATGGGCAAGCTGATCTACTTAACTATTATTTAGTCAAATATCTCATTTATCATAAGAGTTACCAGTTAGTTTACGAACAAATCAAAGCAAATTCATTGGGATGCTGCCATAAAGATTTTAAAATGTCTCAATGGGGCTCTTGGAAAGGGATTACTTCTTGCAAACCATATTACCTAAAAAAATGAGACATATTTTGATGTCGATAATGAACTTTCAAATTGATAAATAATCAACTTTAAGCTACTACACCTTCTTGGGAAGAAATTTAGTCACTTAAGGAAACAGGAAACAATTCATGGTAGCTCAGCCCAATGTTGAACCTAAATAGCAAACCATGGCTAGTACAACCTGTGAAATGATTTCAGTTAAACTTTTTGCTTACAAAACTTGGTTGTCAATATTCAAACTCAATGTTAATGTGATATGATAATCAAGCTATCATTTATGTTACAAATAATTCAATCTTTCGTGAGAAAACTAAACTCATTGAAGTTGACTGTCGCTTCATTAAACAGACTATCATAACTCATAAGATTTGTAACCCCATAACTCATTTTGACAACCACCTGGCTAATTTGTTACCAAAGCCTTAGCCTCCAAGCCTTTGAAAAGAATTATAACAACCTAGGGATGACTAATACCTATGTTCTAACTTAAGAGGGGGTATTGAAATTATTAAACCTTAATTTACATTTCATTAATATAGACCAACAAATATGGGCCCATATCAATTGTTTTATTAGGTTTCCATTTGGGTGATTTATTTTCTTGTGTATTTGAGTTTTGGTCCTTATATTAAAGGTAAAAAACTTCCTATAAAATAAACAAGTTCAAACTTTTACTCTTCAATGTCTAAATTTAATCTACTATAGAAAGATTCTAAATATGTTTTCATTCCATGCTAGCCAACTTCCAATACCCTCTATTAAGATCCAAAATGGTGATTGTAAAATGACCAAAACCTCCCAAAAATCATAAGTACAAAAAGTTTATTAAAGCATGTTGAAAGTAAACCAAAAGAATAAAAACCAATTAATTTGGTTCAATTGCATGTGGCTCCAAGCAAAGAGCAGATTCTAAATAACTTAATAATGTTTATCTTTAATTAGCAAGAGTTGAGTGCAAAAAATTGACATAACAACACAAAAAAATAAATTATAAAGTGATCAGCATAATTCATAAAACTTTTGACAACTTATTGCAATAAGATATCATCCAAAATAATTAGTTTAGCTTCTTGTTACAATGCAAAGGATGAATTTAAACAAATTAAAAAAATTAGTATCTTTAAGTTTTTATTGATATTTTCAAAGCAAAAGTGTTGATATATCAAGTTTTTTGTTAAGATAAAATAGGGGGTCATGTTCCATCATTGACATTATTGGAAAGCCTTTCGAACCAACAATAATTAAATATTTAAGATAATGCTTGAATGATAAAACATTACTTGTATTCAACAATAACAATACAATAAAAGTAGAGGTAGCCAACATCGACACAAGGATATATTCATGAGGGAAGTAACAACTAAACTATAGTAACCAATAAATTCTGGTGAATACAACGATTCATGTAAAATTAAATGTTGTGTATTCAATAAATTAAGCATTGGTGACAAGATCAATAAAACTAATTCACTGATAACTAGACAAGTATAGAAATAAAATAAAACAGATATAATTTGGTAAAAGAAATTAAAAAAAATATTGTAAGTAATGTTACAAAAATGATGCCAAAATATGACTTTAGAAATTATACTCATCATACTATGACCATTGTGTTCATATGGCTCAATAGGATTGGATGTAAACATTGAAGAAAACTTTTGGAACTAGTTCGAAGAGAATATAAAGGTTTCCAAAATGTGAAAATATTTTTATTGGAGAAGGTTCAAATGGTCACGTGGGAAGAAAAGTGAATGATTTTAAAGATCTAATGATGATTGTAAGTTTGAAGATATTAAGAAAGAATGACAATTATTTTACGATTTTTGAAATATAATCTTATGATCACTAATATACCTTTTAAGAAACGAGTATTTGAATACTTATATAAAAGGGAAAATCAAAATTGTAGATTGTTTATTTCTCTACGAGAAAAAATGGATCATAAAAATAACAATATGCAAGACCATCTTAAGAGAGTTTTATCACTCAAAATCAATTATGGGACATAGAAGCTCACCACAAAAAGAATTTTCTGGAGAAATAAGTGAAAATACTACCCCAGGATTATACAATACAATCTTCAAGAAGAATATAAGATTTTATTTACAAACTAAGTATTATCATTGAGATGGAGATTGGATAGCTAATTTTTTGTGGATTGGTATTGCTTATTTTATTGGTAAAATAACTGCTGATGTGATTGAAATGTCTTAAGTGCTCTAAAATAAATTATCAACCTGATGGGAGCAAGAAGAATAAATAAAAAGGTTAAACCTAAGAAGATTTGGCAAAACAAGAGGCTGACAAAATAGTTAGTGGCACTAAGAAGTAATCTTTCATAAGTTTGTCAAATAAAAGGGGAAAATAACTAAAGATCAACATAAGTTACATGTATAGAGGATGATAATCAAAAGATATCAATTGATGTAAGAAAGTAAAATATATGAAAGATGATAATAAAAAATATTGGTTATTAAAAAAGATATTAAATTTAGATGGATGTATTATTTTTATAATTTTTCAATAAAAATTGCGGCAACAAGATTTATTTAGACAATCTTATTCAAAAGAAAACAGAAATTCTTGTTTAAGCTATGATTCTAAGAAATTGGAGTGAAACTTCAAAAAATTGTTTAAAAAAAATAAAGTACACCTAGTTGCCATGGATATGGATGCATAAAAATGAATTTAAGCATAAGGTATCACTTGCATTACTAAATTAGTCAACGTTTTCTAGAGAACATGGTAATGCCAAACAAGTCAAAAAAAAATTTGATACTTATAAAAATAAAAAAGATATATCAATAATTGTGCCAATCATAAGAGCATTAAGCCAATGATTCATATTTCAAAACTTTGGAAGAAAGTGATGAAATGCTATTATAAGACTAATGAAATGCTATTATAAGACTAGCACATCACAAAATTAATTTGGTTAATGCCCAGAAGATCTACCTTAGAGGCTATGTGCTTGCTAAAGATGTGATATAAAAGTTTTAGACAAGAAAATATAATCGCTTAATCTTTATTAAGTTTAAAAAAACATGATGCAATCCCAACATAAAAGTATTTTAGAAGATTTTACAATAGGAAATCATTAATATTGCATATATTAAGTTATTCAAGATATATACAATAATTTTGGATGACCTTATTAATCACATTCGAGATGTTATTAAGTGTGATGGTGCACACTTCCCATTAGTTATGAAAGACTTTACTAGTCACATTCAAAATGTTATTGTGTTATGTACACTTTTTGCTTAAGGTATTATATTTATTTATAAGATAATAAAAGGGCTAAAACTAAGGAAGAATTTTGAGGAATAAGCTTAGAGTTGAAGAGGTTTTGCCCAGGTATACTAAGGCAAAAATTATGGACTACAAGTTTAGTTAAGGTAAGAGCATACATAGAATGATTAAAACATGTAATCTAAATTAATTACTGAAGGATAAGATTGTTTGTTATCATAGAACTATAGTTCAAAATAATATAAAAATGTATAAGCATCCAAGAATGTTTGATGAAATGATAAAATGATTCAAATGTACTGTACGCAGAAAAATTTTACTCAAGATAAAAGGTCAGTTTCAGAAATCATACCGATGTTGACAAAGTTAGATAGAATAAGATTTTGCTAGGTCAAGTGCAATAAAACAAATGAATGAGTTTTTTAAATATCAAAATAGTAAGTTAGATGAGTGGATATACTTGAACAAATTGATTAGAAATCAGATCATAACCATATGGAAGAAAACTGTAGCACCAATTGAAGATAAACTTTGAGAGAGTTAGTTCAAATGGTTTTCAGATAAAGATCTAGAAGATTCAAATTAGACAGTTAGAACAAATTAAATGTATGTCACATAATGTTCATATTAAGAGACATGGTAATTAGAATTTTCTCTAACAAATGAGGAAGGAGTACCCAAAAAAAACCTATATAAGACTATTAAAAAGAATTAGCAATCTTGAATATTAAGAAAGAGTTTCTAATGGGTAGTTTATAAAGTCAATAAAAGACTTGTGCAGCCAATGTCAATGATGTGATAAAGATTGGTTGTTGAAAAATCAAAAATATACTCTAGTTTAGTACTAATGGAATGATGAACATTAAACAGTAACTCTACTAAACAAATTTAGTCCTCAAATTCCACCTTGTTCATAAATATGTATTAGTGGAATGATAAGGTCAACAGTAACCGTAACTTTAAACCACAACAAATTCAATTTGACTAAAGATTGAAAAGTAAAAAAACATCAAATACTTCATAACAAATACATCTTCAAAAGGAATACAATGGCATTTATGGGGATTCTCATTCACATTTTCTTTAGCAATCATCAATAGCTGAAGACACGATCTAAATATCTTTGGATATAGAAGATGGTATGAACAAAAAAAATACATGTATAGAAGATGTTTGAAGTGTTGTGCATCACAATCATTACAAAGATGAACTAGATGTCTTCCAATTAAGTGAAACATATTAGTCAAGCAAGGGAAGTCATGTGTAATCAAAACCAATGTATGATTCTACACATAATAAATTAAGGTATAATATATTTTTTTGAAAACAAAGCCAAAAAAAACTCAACAAGAAACCTATATTAACTAAGAAACCTATATTAACAATTTAGTTAAAAATCTATGATTATCATTACAGTAGAATTTTATTAGTTTTTCTGTTCACTTCTCCAGCCAGCCATTCTCAGCTCAACATATAGGCAACCACCCACTGTACTTCGCAAATATTACCA
This sequence comes from Vanilla planifolia, assembly GCA_023846275.1. Classification (NCBI taxonomy): domain Eukaryota; kingdom Viridiplantae; phylum Streptophyta; class Magnoliopsida; order Asparagales; family Orchidaceae; genus Vanilla; species Vanilla planifolia. The sequence continues at coordinate 18,975,517 of CM043871.1, read as the reverse complement.
AATCCTATTTCTTATATTTTATTTTGTATCTTTTTTAAAGTTGATGTCATGTAATTATGATCTTGAAGCTATATGCCTCCCCTCACATTAATCACTGTCCAAAAACTCTTCTCATATTTATAGGAAAGATCTTGATCAAAATATATCTAAAACAGATAAAAACAATGGTTGCAGGCATACATGACAGTAAACTAATTTTATAGAAGAGAGAAAAACAAACTAGTACGTTTCTTCCTAGCAAGTAAACTACAATATCATGCATAACCAGAAGAGAAATACATCAAACAACCAAAAACTACAACCTCGGCTTATTTCCTAGTACTAAAATCTTAGAGCTAAACTACCTGCATAGCATGAGGATAACAAACCATAGCACATTTTCATGAAAGAATCAAAAACAATAAAATGCATAATCAATAGAGGATACCTCCTTAAACAACCAAACACTGCAATTTTGCACTAAAATATCTCCAAACACTAAGATCTTGGGGCTGAACTTTGTGCATAAAAAGTCAACTATGACTAGAACCTTGAGAAGGCCAAACAAAGAGTGCCAAACAAGCTACACAATCGGAAAATGAACAGAGTATTGCAAAATATAGCAAGCCTATTGTGTGAGTGTCAATAAACCTTTGAGGGTTGTTTCAGATCTGTCATCAACATTTAGTATGACTAGTTTGAGGGCCATCATCAACATTTGGTATGATTCATGTGTGTGCCAGCTAGCTCAATTTGCAAAAGGCATTGAAAGCTATTAACTTGACCGCAAATTTGATTTCCCTCACATAGTATTGAAGCACTACACTCAACTTAAACCAATCAACACATAGGCCAAACACAAATGGCGCTTCGCCAGAAGATAAAAGATGCTCACAATTAACCACTCTTTAAACGCAAAACTTGCATACAATTTTAGCTCAGTGTGCAAAAAAATTAATGCAAATTAAGCATTTTATCATGCTGATAACCATATTACATAGCCTAATCTGGTCAGTGACCTGCTTCAACCCTTAATAAGGATACAAGCAATGCAAGGGAAAAGCCATAGTTTCAAACCTTCTGAATGACTCTGCATGCATACATTTACAGACTGAGAACCACTACAAATGGTGCTTTACAAGAAGATAAAAAATGTTCTCAAATAACCGCTCTTTAACCTCAAATACTGCATATAGCTTTAGTTAACTATACAAGGGAAATATATACAAAGAAAGTGTACCATCAACCAAATGAGCATAAAAACAGCCTAAATTGATCGATCAGCTTTTTGAGTCCTTGAGAAGAATGAAAGTAATGCAGGGAAAAAGCCAGGGTTACAAACCTTCTGAATGACTCTGCATCCATACATTTGAAGACTTAGAGGCAAAACATGCTCCATTAGTTGACCAGCTAACTGATTTCTCTGGCTTTCTGTGCCATGCTCGAAAAACTGTTAATCAAAATGCATGAAAATATTGTAAATCAAAATCTAGTAAATGTTAAGAGTTTTCAAACATGGACATATTGCATCTAGACTAGAACAAATAATTCAACATACTTTCTGTATAACATAATTGCCAAACACATCCGTCATTAAAGCACGTGCATGTGCAAGGATCTCTGGAAAAATTTTATTTTTTTCATCAACTGAGGCAGTTTCCAACTTTTGCTGTATAAAACGGCTTCCATATTGATCCGCACTGCATTAGGGACAGAAAAAAGTCATCTGCATCTGAGTGTTAAATTAATGTTAAAAAGTGAACTGCATAAGCTACAATAAGCACAATCTTCATGAATTTGATCAAATTTAACAATCTGCTGCACACTTCACAAGAAAATTGGCAAAATGGCATAATCTGAAACATAAATCTGCTAATGTAACAACAATAAAAATAAACTACAGAAAATGATTTGACAGTATTAGTTCCTATCTAACTTCTTGATATTATATTGCATGTGTATGACATCATGAGCCTTTTTTAACCAATTTCATAATTTATACAAATCCTCTCCATCATTATGCCTTTACTATGTTATAGACATCACCTTGATGTCTAGGTTAATGGCTTTGAAACGTATAGTCCCTCAACTTGACTCATTGGTTAGCTTATCTCAATATCCCATTTTACAACTGTGATGTGCTCTATAAAATAGCATCTCCTTTGTTCACAAAGATAGATAAATCGGACCAAGTGCAATACTTCAAGACCATGCCCATGAATGCATAGATTTACAGTAAGCCAAAGATTTTCTGCGGGACATTCCCCATAAAGATCACAGCCATATTTGCCAAAATATCAGAAAGCAAAGCTGAAAACTGTATTAAATGGTTTACTTCTTAAAAGAACAAAAGAAACACATATGGTCCTTCATTCAAAGAACTACAAGATGGAGACGCCAATGCAAACCACAAAAAAAAAGAATGCATAAACGCTTCATAAAGTAGTATTGATAAATTAACCACATTTGCAGGATAAACGATGGATTTAGCACATGCTTAGCACTCTTGAAGCTATCAGATGTACCTGAACTCAACTACATGATCTACTATGTCTGAGAGTTCAAATGATTTATTTTTATTGTTTTTGAACTCTTCCAGTAAACTTGATCCATAACCCTCCGGCATAAAACCACTGTCAGGGTTCCACGATCCTTTCGATCCCCCCATTGCATTACGTAACAAGGAGGGGAAACGTTGCAATCGATCATTCTGCCTTACAGGATTTACAGGGGCCATAGACGAAAGAACACCAGCAGAAATAGGAATTGATGGATATGGCAAACCAACACCAAAAGGAGTACCATAAAAGCCATTCAAATCACCACCTTTGTTTAAATGCCCACCATATTGCAACTTCTGCTGCGCAAGCATTGTTTCAAGGTATGCTTTTTGATATCCAGTTAAGTCCAGGTGTGAAGAAGTACCAGCAAAGTTCCTTCCTGTACTCAGATCACTCAAATTTCCATTAACTGGGATAGCAGTACTGGATCTCTTTAAATATTGTGCATATAATGGTTCCACGTTAGGTACCTGGAAACCAGATCCTACTTGATTTCTAGACCTTTTCAGATAATCTAAGCTGCTGGACAAATCAGCACCTACAAAATTAAAGCATCCACAGTAACAATCAAACCACAATAAATGAAAAAGAAAACACAGCAAGCTTTGTTCATTTGGGTAAAAAATAGACACCTGCATAAATTTGATTGTTCAAACTTGATGGCAGTCCATGTTTAGCGAAATAAGAATTTGCATTGCTTTCAGAAAAATCAGGATTTTCCATATCTCTCTGATAAGAAACGCTAGATCCCACAAAACTTGATGCCCCAAAAGCCGCCATGTTCTTAGACAAAGAATTAAAAGGTATGCTGTTTTGCAAATTCATTTGCTCATTTGAAGCCAATGAAGTAATATCATCATTGAGAATGTCAGCATTCATGGAATACTGATTGCATGCTAATCCAGTGATAGAAGATGCGCTTAATAAGGAATCAGATTTGGGATTTAATTGACCTTGCAATTGATTTTCTCTTGCACCCATATTTTTTGAAAAATTAAGGTTAGCAAAAGCAGCTGCCATATCAACATAATCAGTCATTTGAGAAGAATCACCAATAATACCATTAGGTAATATTTCTCTCTCAACCTCAAACGCCCTACTTCTGAACAAAGGCAAGCCAGAGCTTGATGACCTCCCATTTAGTTGGGGTTCAGGAGTTCTACTTCTAGCCAGAGAAGGATCAACTGCAGATACCGAGGACTGAGATAGTGAAGAACCCAGACTCTGAACCCTAAAAAGGGTAGGTGATGTTCGTCCTGAGCGAACAGTACCCACTGTTTCAAGACCACTGCCAAGCTCATTAAGTTGAAAATCTGAGTGGCCAATGGGGTTAGGAGTATTCTCAAAGGCATTTCGACTGCCTGGGCGTGAAAGATGGCCTGGCACAGCATTGGAAAGATTCAACCCTTCCTGAACATGAACATCTATATATCAGTATAAGCCCACTACAAAAAAAAGTTGAAATACTGATTGTCAAAACTAGACGAAAATAAATTGAACAATTAGCAATTAACAAATTGAACAATTAGAAGTAAGAGATTCATGAAAATAAAAAAAGTGTTGTTATTCCAACGAAACTGTAATCATGTCTGATTAGACATATTTTCCACAAGCAGAAAAACTATAACTAATGTTCCATGGGCATCCAAAACAAAGATCCATATCCCAGGCTCCAGCATGTAATGTTGTATTGTTGCTATGATGTCATTTTGCCTGAGAACACAAAACCATTTGTACCTATTACACAGCTCTGTAAAGAAGACCCACTTGTTATTAAGTATAAAGAGCATATTTTGTATGCAAGTGCAGACACCCAATGATGTGCATTCCACAACAACCAAAAATAGGCTTAGGAAGATCTCAAAAAGCAAAATGATGTGGATTACAATATGTGGCCTTTTCGAAAACAAAAGGAAAATTTGCAAATGCCAACAATTACATTTGAAAATGTGTTAATGATGGGAATCCAAGGGAGGACCTAAGTTCATGCCAGAAGTTAGTTAAATTTTGCATTATTCTACATCTAGGGGACTTCAGCAATGTTTTCATTTAATAATTTAGTTATCAACTGGTTTGGTTCGTTTAGTTTGGTTATTTCTAGTCTTTTCCATGTTATAAGTTATCCTAGATACTTGAGAATGTATATAGGAGAGGTCTTGTAAAGTCTACATGTTTTGCATATTTCAGAGCACCGGATAAACCGATTCTGCATCAAAGCACCTAACCAGTTCACTTAAACCCATAACATGATGCCTAGAAGCTGCAATTTTCTAGTTTTTGATGTTGTACCCCAATTCATCAATTGGACAAATTGAAGCAGACACTCAGAGAGATGCACGATTCTTAGTATTATTTCATAACAATTCAGGGACACTCTTATTATAATCAAGTTTTAGGTTACCATAACATCAGTAGGATATATAATATTGTTTTGAGGGAGTTTTGCATCTTCTTCTAGCTAGCCTAAGGTTAAGGAACTCAATGAGTGGGAATACAAGGCTTTCAAGAGTGTCAACCCTACCCATTATCTATGAATCCTGGATTAAAAAACTCAATGACAATCCAATTTGAAATGTGGAACTATCCAATCAATGTCTGATGGTCCAACTCACTAAATTGGGCTGGAAAAACAAAGGACCTTTTCGAATGCAAAAGTATCTAAATTGATCCTACAATCTAAAGTCATTGATTAGACAGTTCAATTATCAAGTTCAAAAAAAAAAAGCTAGGGATGGATAGATGAAAATCTCACTGCTTGTTTGCACAATAACAAAAGGTGATTTTTTTAAAGCCTCTAAATAGAGGTCAAGAGGGCAAAGGAGATGGTCAAAAGAGAAGATCGAAAGTTCAGTTCATCATAGTTATGACTTTTCAATATTTATAAATCTTTCTTGAGATTTACACCTTTTTCATGTCCTTGTAGAATTGTCAAATGCATAATTAATCCCTTTCAAAATCAACTCTACTTGAAAGCCTTGACTCCTTGCCTAAAACACTCAGATATGTGACTTTTATTGCTCCATTTTGATCAATTATCAAGCCTCTTAAATCAATCTCAAACCTTATTATTTTTCCTTTGTTTGCATTATTCATCACTCATTATTAGTTTTATTTTGTCTAGTTCTTAAACCATTGTTAATTCAACTATAGCTCCAAGATTGAAGAAGGTAGCTTCTAAAAATGTTAATCAGGATTTTTTGTTTATGCCTTTGATAGATTAGGATTTTGGTGCAATTAGATTTTCAACATCTTCAAAAAACCTACTTTTTTATCACTTTGCATCACAAAAGTATCATGTTCCAAAACACATATCTTGATCCATGGCTTATAGGTGTTAGATTCACAATTTTCAAAACACTATTTCAACTTCAGCATCCGCAACAATTTAGTGAATCATTTTTATGCTAATATACTTAACCATCCTCCTTACAACTCATTGAAATCATATCTAAAAAGACAAAAAATTTAGTAAGATATTTTTAAATATTATGACTTTACAAATGAGGATCCTCGAATCTTACATGAAGCAAACAATTCAAACTATAACAAAACAATTATTAACTCTACCCTCGGACATATGGTTGAGAATTGTCATACTCCCAATATCAAATATCTAAATCATTAAGTGAATTTTATATAATATTTTATGGGATCAATCCTTATTCTCAAATCTAGTGCTAAGAAACATATCGCTCCATTTTCTCAAGGAACTTACTGTGTCATGTTGAAAAATTCTTTTTATGTTGCCTAGATTTATGCAATATGCATAAGTTGGGTTGTCTAATAAGGGAACTATGAGAAAAACATAAGTCTCAAATATGACCAAATCATATGCCATTCAATTAGGGCTTGGATTCTAGAGTAACAAACTTTACATTGAGCGACTTTGTGAAACTTAGAGGTCCACTTCGAGCTCCAACACTTGATATCAGATTGAGCCCTAGTAGCTTGAGGAAGAAATAGAGCAAATAGCTGCTGTTCAAAGCCTCTTTCCCATTAGTTCCTCATGCACGTGCAGCCAAGCATCTTTTCTTGGGAACCTTATATACCCCAACCTCACATGGACTTGTAGAGCAATCATTAAGACATGTGCCAACAGTTCAAAGAGTATTATATGCTCCCAATTGATGAGGTCTACCTGATAAGCTCTACTAAAAGCAACTAACATACACTCATCAAAGCAGAAAATCTGATATGGGAATTAAAGAAACAGAAGTCATAATGCAAATTGCGGATCATTGTCGAATGACGTAGAGCACAATCAAATCATGTCCTTTATATGCCGTATGGTCCACTCATGTCATTGATCTACTTTAAGCTACACATATCTCACAATATGTAAGAAAAACATTTCGAAATTTAATATCATGTGTGCATTCGTTATAAATTTGTGCATCAAATAGTTCGAAAAAGATTTCAAATTCAATAGACAAATAAAGCCCTTATGTCTTGAGCATTTAATAATCAAAGTACTTGTAGTACTAAAAGCCATAACAAACCTACCGCAGCCCAACCATACAAGACTTGGAAGTTCTAAACAAACAACAAGCTAGCAATTGGCTCTCTTAAGTACCACCGAGAAGATATCAAAGATTATGCAACACGAATTTAAGCTAACTGTGAAAATTCAACCACTTCAACTTTCACAAAAGTTTCTTCAGATCCATGCAATTGAAACTTTCGTGTCCTAAACATTAATGAAGACTTGTAAAGTACATTCTGAGTATATATTCCTATTTGATGCCAGTAATCAGGTGCATAACTGAAGATTTCATCAAAGATCCAAGTCTAATCGGCAAGGTTTGTCTGATCTGCTATGTGTAACTGACAATCCAGTGAACTACCAAGAAAACAAATTCTAAGGCCCTATACAAAAGGCCAGAGTAAGCAATAAGACTACGAATGTTAACTTGCATATACCTGCAAAGCATCTGTGAAGCTCTTCCTCGTTACCATCCCAACATCCGTCAACCCTATTAGGCCATCCCCTCCTCCCCTGTTAAGCCAGTCAGTAACTCCGCCCTGCCCCAAGGGTTCCTTCTCAGCAATCTCCGAAACAATTGGTTGCATAGAGAAGAGAGAAGTTCCGCTCCCATCACCCTCCACCAAAGGCTTCATATGGCGACGATCGCCAATCCCACCAAACGAAGACCCGCCAAAGCCAAACCTTTGCGCTGCACGCCAATCCTCCTTGGACAGTATAGGGGGTGGCAACCGCGGATTCAAATTTTCATTCGAGTAATAATAAGACATATAAGCAGGGTGAGATCGCATCTCTTCCTCCGACAACACATCAGTGCGTTGGCCATCGAGGCGGTTGAACCCCGCGACACCGAACAAGCTTCCGATGGCGTTCCTCGATCCTTCCACGGTCGGAGGAGCGCTTCCGCTGCGATATATATTAAGCTCGCGCTCACGATCGAAGGACGCCCGCTGCTCGCGCAGCATCGCCTCGATGTCTCCCTCAAAGTCGTCCTCCAGATTCCCAGGTAGGTTCACCGAAGCCATCTTCACAGAGCCCTCAGTAACCATCTTCCAAGCCCTAATAAAAGAGCAAAAGCAGTACAATCCTACGGAATATTAAACATAAATCTGAAAAATGAAACTTAAGGAAACAGATGACTGCGGAGATCAAGTCCCCTCACTTTCAGAACATTTCCGGCATCAAATTGGAGAGAAAGGGTGGGTACCAAAGTGATGGACTCAATTCAAAAAAGCAAACTTGTGATTAAATTTACAAGGATGGAGCGATAATGATCTCCCGACACCGACGCCAACGCCGAAATTTAAAAAGAAATATTTCGAATATCGACTACGGAACAGAGAGGCAAAAGTAGAAGGAAAGATCTGGATTTTCCTGAAATAAACGCGAGATGGCAAGAACCAGGAGACAATGAAGGGGTATCTTCTCCTTATTAGGAAGGTGAAGGTGAGAAGAAGGTGGCAGAGGAGAGAGAAACCAGGATGGAGAGAGGAAAGAGAATAACTGTCCAATTACAGAGAGGACGCTTTGTCCATTCGATCTTGATCGAACGGACAAGGATGATGTAAGGCGTTATCACATCGCCTCGGTGTGTTCCTCTGCTGTTCAGTACTGACTCCCGACAGTATTTCTTGAATTTCAATTAAGGAATTATTTCGAATTTTTAGATTTTACATCAAATCCGAACCATAAATATAAAATAAATTAAATTTTGCAAATAATAATTAAAAAAAGAAAATATTTAAGATAATTATTAATATTCGTTGCAACCAAAACATGTGATCTTCGTTTTGTGAAATTATGCATGTCATGGAGAATAAATTAAATAAAATTAATTATATTTTATGATATAATTAAAACTTAAAATTATCGTTAAGAGAGACGATGATTCAAGGGTATTTATTATATATGTGTTCTTTAAATAGCAAGTTGGTTTGCTTATAGCAAGACAAACTAATAATACTTAATATAAATTTTTTTATGATGAAATTTGTATTAATTAAAATTTTTATTTAATTATTCAAGTTCATTATCATTCATCATAAACATCTAAGAATCTATCACAAATTAACTCAAAATCACAATATAAACGTCAACGTCTTAAGACAGTTTGGGGTAATCTCGAGTTATTAATCACTCTGTGTTATTTTAACAGCCAACAAAATAATCCACAATGGTTAAATATAATCATATAAAATGAGGATAATATTTTAGATGATTCATTATTTATTTCTATTTTTTAGATATATTTATATTTTTATTTATGTTAAATGTATTTCGAGCAGATAAATAAACAATTATCGTAATATGTAAACTATTACCCAATATTAATATCAAATTTTCATTTTAGTAATCATGCTAAATTCTAAAATATCCAATAAAAAGTAAATGAGAAAAATATTTCAATTATAATAATCAATAATTAATTTAATAATATGTTTATACTATAATTTCTAAGTTCCTTTTCTTAGATCTAATGTAAGAATGCCTTAACAATTTTCTTTCTCTTTGAAGTATCTTATAATATTATATATGTATAGAAATCATCAAATAATCCCATAATGATAGAATTGTCATTTATTTAAATAAAAGCTTAATTCTTAATAATCTCTTATTAATCTTAAAGCATTGTTTTACATAATACTTTTATGACTTAAAATTATGTAATATAACCAGCTAAGTTTCCTAGTATTAATACTAATTTACAACTAATTATAAAGTACGATCATCCAAATCATATAGTACAATCATCTCTTTTCTCTTAGTCAACTCTCACAATTTAATATATGATTTGTTCTTTATCGATCATATACATATCGTATTGTATGATTGTCATTCATCTTATAACCAACATTCCAACAGAGCCATAATATAATATAATCTATCATGTAATATGATTTCCACTACCTTTTTTCTTTCTTAAGTTATTCAACACATATTGCAATATGATCCATACAATCATACCTTATTGTCACCTTTCTAAGCTTCAACTAACATACAACCATCATACAATATCATCAATCTAATTGTATATGTACAAATCCCCTTTACAAGTTCTCGTACAATTTTCAATCACACAACACCAATCATTTATTCAAAAAATACTAACTATATCATATAATTTAGTCTAACCATCACTTTTATATAATACAACTGGCTGCTTACTTCTTCCTATTTTAGACTTATCGTATAACACAATTAATACATAAATATATGTACAAACCATTGAGCATATTATTTTGATCTTAAATTAACCAACTAACACTGATCATCCAATTATAATTTGTACCATTGCTCTTGTATCATAATGAATTAGTAAGGCCTTCTATAACTTGTACTTATTGATTTCCATTCAAACCTCTTCTTAATCACTCCACATCTACTTCAAAATCATTCTAATACCAATCTTAATCCAATTACAACTTCTCCATATCTCTATTTACATAAATCAAATTAATTTTAATAATAAAAATCAACTTAAATACTTACTTCTTCTTGGCTAGTTATTGCTTTTTTTGACTTATTTTCTCTTGCCATTATCATTCTTATCATATTTTACTTATTTCCAAAAACTCCTCTAAGTAATACTAACGCATTCCAACTTTCCTTTCGTTGATTCTTCATCTGTTTATGATTTTCCTCTCTACCAAAGCCTCTATCTCTATTAACTTTTAGCTTCTCTCTCTCTTTCTCCTAGGTACTTCTTCATTATCTCCTTAACAAACTCAATTGCACGCTTCATTTAACCCTTTCCCTACATGATGATAGATGTGAGGGTTGAAAATAATCATTATTTCAACAAATTATTTAAAAAATTATTCTCATATCATTTCCTTTAAAAAAATTCATTAGTAATTATCAAGGCCTTAAATATTACACATTCAACATTGTTAAGTTCCTCTCGTGAAACTCTATTCAATAATATACTTAAGTTATTTAGATGCATTTGAAATCATGTAATGTTTTCTAAATTTTTTATAATTTAATAATACTTCAATTCATAAACATTCGTTTAACAAAATAATTTTATTATCTTAAAATGCACATAAACACAATCATATTGGCTTAATTCTAATTATAGCATACTAAACATTATCAAGTTATAGGTTATCACACTAATGACTTTTTTATTATTCCTATTTCATCATCTTCATGATCCTTACCCAAGCATTAATAATCTCCAAGAACTGACAATCATCAATGTTATCTTTTTATTATTTTGACATCTCAAGTGCATTGGATAAAAGCATTAGATCATAAAAAAGAAAGCACATAAAGAGTGTATTATAATTAAAATCAAATATAGTTATCAGTCTCATAAAGTTTAACAAATGATATACATGATGATGATAACTTAGTGGTGTAGTCAAGGGAACATTTTCTTATTGTCCACCACTAAAAAGTAATTATAATTTTATCGAAAAATTATAAGATATTATAGACAAAATCAATAGTGATGCAGGTGTCGAAATGCTCGATGAAGGGAAATATAATGGCTCAGAGGAGATAACCAACAATGAAATTAACAACAATGATTATGGTCATGTCGAAGTAAAGGTAGTTGCATTTGATGTTGTTTAAAAATAAGTTGGTAGTAGAAGTGTTAGCTTTAAGACAGTCATAGTTGAGACTTGGAGGTTATGCCATGTAATCATGGAAGGTAAATAGCCTGAATTCAATTTGAATGAAAATGAGTTTTTGTACAAACAGATTGCATATCACCTCAAAAGATGATTTGGAAGAATCAACTGATGCTAGAGACACATTGAACAAAATATTCTATGTTTCCAAACATGACTAAAATGTATCTAGATATAAAGCAATCTTTCTAGTGATCTATAATGAAGAAAGATATAAATGAATATATAAGTTTGCGAAACACAACTAAAAAATCAACCCAACATGGAGCAGAAAACAGCCGAAGCATGTGAAAGACAACTAAGCCAAACCATTATCAAGCAAAAACTCAACTACACGACTGATGCAGCAGTACAGCCTTCCTAAACAATGCTTATGCAATAATTTAGCTAAAAATCAACCCAACATGGAGCAGAAAACAGCTGAAGCATGCGAAACTCAACTAAGCCAAACCATTATTAAACAAAAGGTCAACTACAATCATGCAGCAGTACAGCATTCCTAAACAATTGTTATGCAATAATTCGACTAAAAATCAACTCAAACATGGAGCAGAAAACAGATGAAGCATGCCAAACAAAACTAAAGCATTCATTGCATGCTGCATGAAAGTGACAAAAGACAGTGATGCAGGACATCCAGTGCTGTCAGAAGTATCACACCATATGATGAGGAGAAAGGAATTATGTTCGGTAGTTAGTACTTCTTTTCACGGTTTCATGCATGGGATGTCATCTTTCTAAGGAATTCCGAAAAAACAAATGTTAGTTTCATGCTATTGTAGTTGTTCTTGGCTAGTTTTAAAATCACTTTAATTAATTTTATTAAGTGGGTTAGATTAGGATGAGAAATAAAATATTGTTAATGTTTTGAATTTAAATTGTCTTGAAGGTGTATGCAAAGATGTATTTCACAAGATAAAATTGAATTTGTCATGAGTCTTTTTGTTCTCTCTTCTATCTTTTCCTTTAATATTCTATAACTTTCATTAGCACTGTATTATTTAAACGATTTTTAACAAACAAGATATACAAACTTAAGAGGAACAAGGATTTAAAGAGTAATACATCTTTTAGATCATCAAAAATAGAAAAGATATAAAATTTCAAGTCAAAAGACACAGAAGAGGATTTATATATTCAATTTTTATATTACTAAAGACCTTGATCTCTATAATGAACTCTACAATCATAAGAATTATTGTAATATTTTATTTTTGTGTATTTTCTTTATAATTTATGTTTATCTCTCTTTATTTTATTTTTATATTTAGTTTATTTGAAACAAATAAGTATTGAGTTGTACTTACTTTTCTTGGTTAAAATGTGAGCTTATTTTAGAGCAGTGTTTTAAATGATTTGGATGTCATGTCTTTTAGGACTTGGGTGTCATGTACATGCATTTCCAAATAAAATAAATGTAAAGAAACCTCACATTGTGTGGATGAGGGAAGTGTATACCATTCTAAGAAGAATAGTCAAAAAATTATTGTGTTTGTTTGTAATGTTGTTTTACTCGTGTGATTTTTGCTTTTCTTGTTGGGTTTTGACTAAATCGTGCAATGAATATTTTGAAAAACAAGATTCAAGTCCTCGCTCGTGTGTGTTGTATTCTCCATAAGATCAACAAAGCAATAGATTTTCTCTTTTAACTTTTGCACAAAATTTCATTAAAACTATAAAAATAATCCATAAAAAATGAAAATTCAAAAAGAATTGCCAAAAAATATGAAAATTTTGATAGATGGAATCTTTGTTAAATAAAACAATTTTTTTTATTTCTATTGTTTAAATTTATCTTTGCATACTTTAAGTTATATTATTGAATTCAATAATGACATTTATTTCATTATTAATGCCTAGTTATCTCTCGCTTTCTACATATGTAAATTGCTATAGTACATATCCAAAAGTGATATGTTAACAATTATTTTATAATTATTTATTATTATTATGATGACATTCTATACATTTAAAATTCATAGTGTTTCTAGATAAAGATTGATATCGTCTGACTTTGTCGTTACCATAAAAATTAAACTTATCCTCCACTTTCGATGTTATTTTATCATTTTTTGTCAATTATTATCTTAATTTTATATAAAAAAAGAGTATATTGATTTATTAAGCCAAAATAATTAATTCTTGCTTACTAAATTAATGAAAATATTTTGAGAGATTATTTAAATACTTATATGAAACTATATAATTTTATATTGATTACTTAGAGTTTAAAGGATTAAATAATAAAAATACAAAAAATATTAATAAAAAAAGAAGACCTTGATTGATTGATGTAAAGATGGAAGAGAGATAGAAAATCTACATTCAACCAATAAAGGATTTTGCAATTGTTTTATATTATTTGGTAATGATTATTTTTTTTTTTTTTATAGTCTTTTCATCTTCTAGTTTCTTCATTATGGTCTTGAAGAGTGGAAAAATGAGAAAAAAATTATTATTTGATGACTCTAGATATTTTTAAATACGGCATCAACCTTTAGCTTCAGTGAGATCATTTATTTTTTTTTTGTATTCTTAGAAACGACTTTTGACTCAAGATTATTTCCTTTTATTTGAACTTGATATTGATAGTGGACTATAAATTTCTGCTAATCTTGAAGATGTAAATTATTATTTCTTAGTTATTACTATTGTTTTACTTCATTATTAATTATTATAATTAAAAAAATATTTTACATACCAAAAGAACTCTTATCACAACACTTGTCATAACAATATTCATATTGGAATAATCCATACTTGTTTGCCATCTACTATAAGCATTTTTCAAACAACGCTTCACAATATACCATCAATTTATCTTATTATATTCATGACGATCTATTTTCTTAATTTCGACTATAAAAAAACTATGACATGATTTTCTTTCACACAATTCATTATTTGTTGTGCCATGTTCGTAAAAACCCAATCCTCCAAATCTATTGAGTTGCACATATAAGCAGGTTATGAGACTACAACTTTGCCTATCTTTTTGCATTTTCATTTTGCATTTTGCTTAAGGACACAACTGAAGAATGAACTACAGAAGAAAGAAACAACTACTTTATGCTGAAGGTTAGATCTTTTGATCTCTCTTTGGAAAAATGTACTACTGAGATGTACCTCATCTTCTCATCTCTACATATTGTTCAAACCCTTGGCCTGAACATTTCCCCAAGTGATCTTTGCTCATTGCAGCTCAAGCCAAACCTGAGCTGCATCTTTTACTATCAACTGCTACAGGATTCATTGGTCTTTCTTCACCAACTCGAACTTTTCATTTAGCTCATTTCATTTGTTGTTTAAATATAATTATTAAATTAAAAAAATTCTAAAAAATATGTATTTTTTAAGTGTATTAAGATTTTTAGGTTTTATTCTTTTATTTCCTTTTAAAATTATTTAAAAAATTAAGTGATAGAATCTTTATGATTTATAATACTAAATGGGTTTTGAGCTTTCTTTGCATGTAAATCACTAAACATACATCTAATAACTTAAATTACAAAAATATTTTATATAATAAATGTTAAATCATAAAATTATTTTCTATTGGCAAAAACATAAGAAATTGATGTATTCAACCTCTTTAAAAAATAATCAAGGGAAAATATTATGCTTAAATATAATATTTTTTACTTTGATGCGAATTAGATATAATGTTAGTATTGTAATATTCTATATTGAAAGAACTATTTCATAAGTATTTAAATAGTCGGTGCTCTATCTTATGAGTTTTATACAAGTAATCTATAAAGTATAAAACTATATAATTATGTATATATTGGCCACAAAATTATAAAAATACTTATGTTTTAAAATTAAGTAATATATATTATTTATAAACATATATTTTTATGTGTATATATATTTATTATTGAATTTATATATATATAATTTTAATAATGACCTTCATTTAAATAATACTAATATAATTAATCTATAGTTAGTATTTTTTAGATGATATGTTATTAGAAAAACTATTGAAACTTTATTACAAACTAATTATTTTATGAAATATGTATATGCACTAATTTGTTGTGTTAAAAAAAATATAATTTATCGTACTCTTATGATGTAATGTGGGCATTATCATAACATAAAGGTACATGCTTTTTCTCATCCATCATACATATAATATAATAATGATCAATATACTATTTATGAATTTTATAAATTTGAAAAATTGATTTTTCATAAACAAAATTGTTTGAAGTCATGATAATAACTAATATTATTTGTTTAAATAAATTATTCAAAAGACATACTAAATATGTTAGTTTATGAAAATTAATACATTTTAAATTTTTTTAGTATCAAATCAAAATGATTATTATCAAGAAATTCATAAATTTTTATTTTTTTAATAATCATGATTATCAACTATGATGATTGTTTATATACATATAGCTTTTATGTAAGCTTGGATTAAATATAAGATTTGCATATTTACCCAACTTTGTTTTGGTGGTCGAAGGCTTTTGGGTAATGCCTTTGTTAGGGTTATCTAAGAACTAGGAATATTCTGGAAGCTTCGAAGGGAACTTCGCGTTCCTTCCAGACACTACTTCTTAAACCTAAGCCCTTCTCGACGCCATTTTGCATCTTATCCTCGGTGGCCGTCTCCAAAAATGTCGTCCGCCGGCGCCATCTCATCCTCTTCCATCCTCCGAGCTCCAGCTGCGCGGGTTACTTTTTCTTTCGTTTTCCCGCTATTTTTATCTCTTTCTGAGCTCCATTGATGATGCTTGTGCTTTTGGAAGTGCAGAGTGAGAGTTTGAGGAGGTCGGGCGGTCGGCGGACGTTCTTAGTGCGAGCGAAAGCTAAAGAGATTGCCTTTGACCAGAGTTCCAGGTCCTCTCTTCAAGCCGGCGTCGAGAAACTTGCCAACGCCGTTGGCGTCACTCTTGGACCAAGAGGCAAGCTCAACCTTTTTTGCACCTTTAATTCTTTGTGGAGCTCCAATTCTTACTTCTTTTGAGTTATCGAAAAACAAAGCTGGTGATGCTTAGGTGTTGTGAAGCAATAGTATTTTTGTCCCTTATTTTTGAAGAACCTGACCAACATTTTGGTATGGTGATTATTTATCTTTAAGTCGATCAAGCAGGGATCTTATGTATTTGAAATTTTTTCCAAGGGATGTTGAAAAATAACGGGCTTAACATTTCACTGCTTTTGCTTTCATCCTTTGCTTGCCTTTATGATGGATTAACCTTGAGATGGCTCTTCTATTTTTGATTAGTCATTGAATCTAAAGGTTGCAGTTGCTGCGCAATGATTTGGTTGATCTGAACAAACATGTTTGAAATTGGTTGTAGTAATGCTATGTTAAAAAGTTGTTTGCTTTTTATTCTGCTATTAAGAATGTCTCAATTGAATAATTTGACCAAGTTTTCATTTAACATTATGGGGAAAAAAGTGACTTGGGAAAATAATAATTATATTTTATGGGGATAAACGGTCTTTTGTTCTCCTAGAATGATGTGATGAAATGGTACTGTTGGACCTCATGATTTGGGGAGTAAGTGAATATTCTCAAACTGTATGGTTATGTTTCATTAAAGCATTTGTTATTAAAAAAATGCTTTTTTATTAGTAAGATCAAATAGAACTCAAGTTGGAAGTTATTTCTTTTATTTTTCTCTTAAATGTAACCATTTGCTATCACAATAAGCAGAAAAGTATTATTTTCTAATCCTAATTTTGATAATTTATTATGTAATGATTGTTTTTACTACTGAATTGATATGTTCTCCTTTTGACAATCCAAAGGGAGGAATGTTGTGTTGGATGAGTATGGGAATCCTAAAGTGGTCAATGATGGAGTTACTATTGCCAGGGCAATTGAGCTTGCCGATCCTATGGAGAATGCTGGTGCAGCATTGATACGAGAGGTAATGAAGTTACATAAGTTTCGCAGCCATGATTTGTTATTATTTGTAGCTGACTGGTTTGCATTTGATTGGAAATCATAATAAGTTTGTGTGTGTGTTTTTTTTTATATGCTGCATAATGTAGGTTGCTAGTAAAACTAATGATTCTGCTGGTGACGGAACAACAACTGCGTCGGTGCTTGCACGGGAAATCATTAGGCTTGGTTTACTCAGTGTTACTTCAGGTGCAAATCCTGTCTCTGTCAAGAAGGGTATTGATAAAACTGTTGCTGGATTGGTAGATGAGCTAGAGAAGAAGGCTCGACCGGTTAAGGGGCGTGGTGACATTAAAGGTACTCCTTTCTTAATTCCTCTGGTAATGGTATTACATTGAGTTTGTATTGTATGAGATTTGTAAAGTTTTTTCCATGTTCTACCTTACAAATTAAACATTAGGATTTCCATATTCTTTACATTTAGGTTGATGAGAACTGAAGTTGCTGTTTTTTCCTGTACAGCTGTTGCTACTATTTCATCAGGTAATGATGATTCTGTGGGAGACATGATTGCTGATGCTATTGACAAGGTTGGTCCTGATGGTGTTCTTTCTATTGAATCTTCATCATCTTTCGAGACAACCGTGGATGTTGAAGAAGGGATGGAGGTATAAACATTTGGTTCTTGAGAAAGATGCTATGATTTCTAATGCTTATGGTGTTGATGTAATCCTGATGTGTGCATTAGCAACCATTAGTCTATGATATGATTATTTTTGCAGATTGATAGGGGCTATATATCCCCACAATTTGTTACGAACCAAGAGAAGTTGATAGTTGAATTTGATAATGCAAGAGTTCTGGTGACCGATCATAAGATTTCAACAATAAAAGAGATCATTCCTTTGCTAGAGAAAACCACTCAACTGAGAGCTCCATTGCTTATTATCGCTGAGGATGTGACGGGTGAGGCATTAGCGACCCTTGTTGTGAATAAACTAAGAGGCATATTAAATGTTGCTGCAATTAAAGCCCCTAGTTTTGGTGAGAGGCGTAAGGCTGTTCTGCAAGACATTGCTATTGTGACAGGTATATTTTGGCTTTTTGCCATTAATTTCATGCATTAGGTTTCTTTTGCTTTCGATGACCATGGTAAATTTGGCATATCTTAAGTTTGTTATTTTTTAGCATAACATAATTTTTGTTTGTTTAAAAACCATGTTTATGTGGTTTTGATTGTTGAAGTCATGTACTATGCTGTTGAAATGTAAAAAATATCTGATGATCTAAGCTCTCTTAGGCATTGCTGATTCATGATTTTGCTAGAGGGCATTGAGCATGCAAAATATGTCGATTTTAATGAATGTGTAGTGTCAACTGATTGCTTTCCATATTTGTTATGGGGGAATTAAGTTGTTGGTTTTGAAAAGTTAAAGCTGTTATGTTTATAAGTGTCTTTTCTTGGTAACCTAAAGTTTCTTCTTGCTAATTAGCTTGTTTTATGAAACATATGCTTGTTTGGAAAACCAGAATATATTTAGAGTGTTGTAGTTTTATGGAGGGTATTGATTTGAATTTTTTTCTCTTTTCATAATGTTCTGGGAATATGTTTGTTTAGTGAATTTGATTTCGATCTTTAATTGGTTTTAAATTGTTGAAAATCGAGTTTTACATGGACATGCCCTTCATGTATCAAACTCATTCCTAAGGAGCTTAGATCCCAATGTTTTAGAGAATTATTTATTATGTTTGCTTTTCTGTTAAAATGTAGTGCATGAGCATTATCTTTTTCTTGTTAAATAAGTGCTGTAGTTAAGCTATTTTCTACTCACATGAAATTATTTTAAATAACTAAATTTCAATAGAAATTTTCAAATATCTTTTTTACAGCAACAAAATCTATAATCAAGCTATTTATGATGTCTTCCAAGTTTCTTCAAATAGTGATTCGTGGTTTTTATAACTTGGAAAAATGGTGAAGTCGACTACTTAACTTTATCTTTGCTTATTATCTTTGGGTATTTTATTTTGTTTTTTATTTTTCTTGTTGTTATTATTCTTTAGTTTTGTCTTATATTTGCATTTAGGTGGAACTAGAGTTTAAAATTGTATTTTTGGTTCTCTTGTCATGTAATTCATGTTCTCTAATTTTTCATAACCAATTGACATCAATGATAGATAACCCTTATCCAACTAAGAATTTTAGTTGAACAAATGCTTTAATTTCATTGTAATCTATCTAATATCAAATCCTTGTTGAAATCAAGGCAAGGCAATTTCATTTTAATAATTTCTTTCTACATGTTTTGGGCTTTTTTTTTTTTTTTCTTATACCAACATCTCCTTATTAATGGTCAACATTTCACATCTATAAATCATTTAAGTTGCCTTTTGTGAGTTTTTTTATACCCATATTAATTTTTAGATATTTATAATTATTTTTTTGTGTATACCATTTTTAAAGCGTAGCCACTCATTCATCACAATGTTCTGGACAAATTTTATTCTATTTTAATATTTGTACTTCACTAGTTGACATTCATTGTTATATCATATATTCTAGCATTGCTACAGCTAAACTTGTCTTTGTTCTTGAATGGGATATTTTAGCTACATAATGCATTAATTTAAATTTTGATATTACAAAAATCTCTCGTTATTTGGTATTGTAGAATTTCCAATTATCGTCGTTAAAACAATTGTACTCTATGCCATGTCTAGACTTGCATTACGTTTGTTCAAATTTAGTTTTACTTAAGAGAAATTCTTGTAGCTTTGTCCAATTTTCATTATTCTTTTCTTTCCTTTGTTTAGCCTTATGATTGTGATGGGGAAAATATATATCATGACATTTCAGTTTGAAATTTATTTAAGAAATTTTTTTTTTTTTTGTAAAAAAATGAACTGTTATGAGGTTTTTGCTATTTTTCATTCCACCATAAAATTCAAATGTGCCAACATTCAAACACGAACATGATTGATATATGTGTCAGCCCATCCTTAAAATTTACTTGCAAGCATAAAGTAAAACAGAAACTAGTAATTGCTTAACTCTGCCCTTAAGTTCCTCTAGTCGTTTAAATACAATAACCTATTGAAGCACACTTTGTCCCTTGGATTTAAAAAACAAAAAACTATTATAGAGTTGATCTATATCTATGTCTTGATATTGTATAAGTGATATTCTCTATGTTGTCACCCTCAACCAAGGAGGGTTTAATGTCAAATTTTGTTGAAATGCCAAAGGCTTTTGGAAGAGTGGAAGGTTCAAGATTTGCATTCACCATAATCTCCTATTCTTTGTGCAAGAATTTTTTCTTTGTTGCAACAAGATCTTTGAATAAGGTACTCAATTCTTCTCTCACAACATGGAACCCAAAAATTGCTAAGACAAAAAAAAGAAATATAAGAAATTTTGGAAAATGATTAAACTTTGTATTTCAACTGAATAGAAAACAAATGGTTAGAACTTTAATTGAGGTGTTCTTTAACATTCTAAGATTTTCAGTAACACAATGTGTATTATCCCTTGGAAAGTTTTTACTTATATCATGCAATCCCCTAAAGTTTAACATTAACAATTCAAAATAAATTTTATTTAATAAGTGTAAATTCAAGATGATCATGAAATTAAAATTAAAAAAAATCTTCAAATCTTATATCTAAAGTTCAATTGATAATCTTAGTTGGTTTTTGTTGTTATTAGAGAATGAAGTTCTCTAGATCTAAATTAAATTTTTGGCTTCGAAAATGTGTGGTGGTGATGATCTTGAAGTCAATGGAATATGAAATTTGAATTGTTGTGAGATTAGATGGTTTTGTAAGGCATTATTGATTATTCAATTGAATCGTTCAATTTCTTGACTAGATAACCAATCAATTTTGTCTCCTTGGCCATTGAAATACCCTTGGTAGATCGTCTAATCATCTACCATAAAATTGTTTGAGCCAAGGTTGGCTGATTCAACTTAAATGATCAGATGATTTGATTGGTTTTTTTTTGCTTCAGAGAGGGAAACTTCTTTTTGTTGAGCAATTAGTTTTGCGGTCTAATGAATAGATTAGATTAATCAATCTGTGTTAGAATTTCACTCTTCAATTTTTTTCTCCAAATTCTTCCTTCTAATTTTTCTTTAACTTGTCTATTGATGTGTTGGGTAATCATATTGTTGCAATTAACACATGATTGATCATTGATCATAGGTCTCCATCACAGTGATTGGACTCACGCATGTGAGTAAAATTGATGTGGGAACACATCTTGCCTTCTTCCCTCAACAACAATTTTGTCTATAGTGAAATTTCTCATTTAAAATTTTTTCTCCACTTTGAGTTGGTCAAGCCTTTTCTTTTAGTTAGCTTTCTCTAGTTGCTTTTTAAGTTGTTGGTGAACTTGGCAGATCTTTTCATTAAATTGTCGAGCATGGTATGCTCCATATCTTCCTCATGTTTTTGAATTGAAGGAAAACACTAAATCAAATGGATTTTGAGGCAAGCATTGCAAGCATTTCTTGAATTTGATTTTTTAGTGGATTTATGTTTGTCATAGGAAAATTGAATGCACAACAATCTTAAATTCTATTTTTTTTGGGTGATGAGAATGATATCCTCGCATTAGTTGTACCATGATTTCATTGATCATCTCAATTTTGTCACCTATCTGTGGATAGAATGCTGTGCTCTTATTTGACGTGCTATCCATCATGTTTCATAAAGTATTTCTAAATCTGCTAAGAAACTTAGATTACTTGTCAAAAGTAATTGCAATTGGAAGTGTTATTTGTACCCATATTATGATGAACTATTTGGCTCTCTTTTCTTGTAATTGTGTTCTTGTTAGTTATTAGGATTGCCATTTTTGAAAACCTATCCTCTATAATGAAAATGTAAATTTTATATGTGAGGTGTGGATAAATTTTTAAGGAAAGCCATAGAAATATTAGCCTATCGTGTGATTGATGCCCCTCTAGATCGTGTAGAGCCCTTGTTTTCTCTTAGAAGGTTTTGAAGTACTGAATGTCATACATACTCACACGAACCTTGTCTTATTGCAACCTTGGCTAGTAGACACACTTTTGTGGGTTCAAGGTTATATTGGTCGTGCCAAAATGCCTATCCACTTTCGAGATGTGTTTCTTAAATCCAATGCCATCTTTCTCTTTTTGTTTGAATGCACAATTGGTACCATTTTATACAAAGGCCATGGTTCATGTTGTGTCTTTTTTCATCTTATCTTTTACTAACCCACAATCCTTTGCAAGTGAGGTTCATCCTCACAAAAGGGAAATTCTTAGTCTAATGTTGGTGCAATTTGTATGCATATAGACAAGCAGAGTAATAAGATAGTAGGATGAAATATGTGCTACCTTGTGTTGCAGCCATTTCCCGTACATTATTATTTGGTTAAATTGGTATGAGTAAGTTATCCATTTCATATGGTTGCACTTGTTTTAATTTAAATTTTGTTTGCAAATGCTCTAGTAACTGATGTTCTATTTGTATAATTTTCTTCTTCATAGAGATACAACGGCCAATGCATAATAGCTTGGCGAAGTGCATACTGATCCTTATTGTAAGTTGGGTAATTTTTTGTGTTCTATGTCACCTTTTTTAATGTTAAGTGTTGGTCTTCCATCCTACATTAGTGTTGCACTTATGTCACTATCAGATGCATAAGCATCCAAATTTAATAAGCATTGTAGATTTAGAAAGGTTAGAATTTGTCTTGGTGATCTTCTTCTTCAACTAAAGATAGGTTTTTTCCCATTCAAACTTATTTTTGTAAGTGCATGCGTAGGAGGAAGGATGAATATTTGAAGATAATGACAAGCATCAAGAAAATTTCGTGCCTTTGTGATGTGATGTTTGATGACCTTGGTTAATCTTGTGTTGCCCTTACTTTCTTTGTGTCTACATGAAGGTTTTTGTATCCTGGATTGAAACCCAAATGGATGAGGTTTTTTTCGGCTAAGTGTACTTTGTTAAGTGCATTTTCAATTGATTTTGTATAGTAAATCAACAACTGTGTGTCGTTGAATCTCTTCCATATTTTTATTATAGATGAGGATGTCATTAAGGTAGATGCCATGAATCTGTTGGCGTGATTGTTGAATTTTGTTTGTATAAACCTGCCATTGTTATAAACCTTGGCTAGTCTTCAATGTTGCTTTACAAATATTATCTTCTTTGTTGCAAGCTTGATGATTTTCATTCTGCAAGTCATTCATCTATAATGGATGTTTGTTCTTTATGATAATTTTGTTTGAATCTTGTTATTCAATGCACCTACTCTAACAATTCTTTAATTAAAAACAATTGGTGATTTTTATGGAGATCTCTTTGCTTTCCATCTTTTGTAAAGCTTTTGAGTTCTCTAAGGGAGAATTAGATAATACTTGAATATGCTCCATGACACATTCAAGAGGTAGATGACGAGCTTCCTTGAATAAGAAAGATCACTTAAAACCAACTCTTAGAGTTCATCCCAAACTTTTTGTGTTGCACACCTACTTTAGCAGGACAAACTAACAATAACATGTAATTTGATAGGAATTTATCATGTTTTTTCACATCTTCTTCTTTATCATGTCCAATTTCCTAACAATAAAATGATCAAACATAAAAAATGCATTCTTCTTTGCGTCATTATTGGAATCAGTTTTTTTCTGTACTTACAGGTGCGGAGTTCCAAGCCAAAGATCTGGGTTTGCTGGTGGAAAACGCATCTATTGAGCAGCTGGGCATAGCAAGGAAGGTCACAATTTCTTCAAACTCGACTACCATCATTGCAGACTCGGCAAGTAAAGATGAAATTCAAGCTAGGATCGCCCAATTGAAGAAGGAGCTCGCTGAGACAGACTCGGTCTACGACTCGGAAAAGCTGGCCGAAAGGATCGCGAAGCTTTCGGGCGGCATCGCTGTCATAAAGGTCGGTGCCGCGACGGAGACTGAGCTCGAGGATCGCAAGCTGCGCATCGAGGATGCCAAGAATGCCACCTTCGCAGCCATAGAGGAAGGCATCGTTCCCGGAGGCGGTGCTGCTTTCGTCCATCTCTCGGACTCTGTCCCCGCCATAAAGGACAAGCTCGAAGACGGCGACGAGCGCATAGGCGCCGACATCGTGCAAAAGGTCGATGATACTCCAGCTTACTACCATGCAATGATGTACCCTTCTGTAGAAACCCGATTCCTGACAGGCATATGGTGATGTGTAGGCATTGGTTGCACCTGCAGCCTTGATAGCCCACAATGCCGGAGTCGAGGGAGAGGTGGTGGTGGAGAAAATCAAAGAGAGAGAATGGGAGATCGGCTACAATGCCATGAACGACAAGTATGAGAACTTGGTGGATGCCGGCGTCATCGATCCAGCCAAGGTCGCCAGATGCGCGTTGCAGAACGCCGCCTCAGTGGCTGGAATGGTGCTCACAACGCAGGCCATTGTTGTAGAGAAGCCTGACAAGCCCAAGGCTCAGACAGCTGGAATACCTGAGGGTAGCCTTCAACTTTAGCCGATGACCTAGAAGATGTAGTTTCAATAAGGCGTTCTGCTGGTTTTTTGGAGAAGAGGAGAGCTGTTGCTTGCTTTTGTACTGGGGATCAAACCTCTCATCTTTCTATCTACTTATAGTGTGATGCTTGGATTCTCTTAATTAAAAAAATAATATTTTTAACTCAAAAGAGCAAAACAAATACAACTAAATTATTTTTCCACATCCAAAAGACCCATTTTAAACCAATCTACATGGCTGAGCCGCCTGCCAAACCAAACTTAAGCTATTTCTTAATCATTGAAAAACGAGGAGCTTCAGAACCGAGAAAGGTCCTTTCTCAGGGACTACGCCGACCGGGTTCGGGAGCAGCGACGACCGGCACAAGGGGCACGTGAAACGGCCGGCATCCATCCACCGATCGATGCAGGCCACGTGGAAGGCGTGGCAGCAGTTGCCGAGCACGCGGACCTTGTCCCTCGTCTCCATCACCTGGAGACACACCGCGCAGTCGGCCTCGGTTCCTCCGCCGTCACATCGCTTCGCGAAACGGAGGTACTCCACCGCGGGAAGACGGCGCTTCGCCGACGCGGCGGTGGCCGGCACACTCGGTGTCGTGGCGGCGCAGGAGAGGAGCTCCTCGTTCTCCCACGGCGGCGTCTCCGACGCGAAGGACGGGTTTAGGCCAAGGAGATAGAAGGCGCGGGAGAAGAAGTAGAGGACGACGTCGAGAAGGTAGAGGAAGATTATGATGGGCTTGGGGACCATCTCCTTCTTCTGCTTCTTCTTCTTCTGCTGAGGAGGCTTCCTTCGCTCACTCGCAAGGGGCGGTGAGGGGGTACTTGAAGAAGGAGAGACGGTCCAAGCTCGAAACGCGTAGGAACCATCCGATACGTTGATCGTTGAACCGCTGACACACAACAGGTTTGTTTTTGCGTTTTGGATTCACTAAATTGTGTTTGGATGCAATTCTTGAAAGAAATTTTCCCCATCCTTGATGACTAATGCCACAAGGTATTGATTACTTGGAGTTAATTTTATCTCACGTTAAAAGATTAAATGATAATTTATATTTCTTTATTTGTTTTATTTTACTTTAAAAAATATATTATTATTATTATTTATCAAATATCATTTTATTTTAAATATATATTCATATTTTACCATATTTGAATCATTTTTACCATAACAAATGAAATCATGAATATTTTGGTTTTTTATGTTAATGTTTAGAAGTATTTGTTTTGTATGAGATAACATTGTTATTGTCACTTGTTGTCTTGAAAGCGTTGTGAGATTATTTTGAATTTTGAAAAACTTGTAATAACCAGAGACTTAAACTTTGATATTAAGAGTTTTTCTTTGACAATTGTTTTATTTCTAGAATGTTTTGTTTTGTTAAATTTTTCCTACCCAAATTAGAAAAAAAACTTTCTCAAATTTTCAAATCTTTTTCTTATTGCTTTTGTTATTGTTTACGATTTTTTCCTTTGTTTTAACACGTTATTGTGGCCTCCAATCATAGCATCTGGACCATCAAAATATAATTAATATCATATTAAAGGTGATGTAACTTTACAATCAACAATCTTCGTTCATTTGTACAAATCATGTTAGCTATCATTTCCTTTTCATTATTATTACATTAGTCAACTCTAAGGCTTTTTTTGAAAAAAATATTTGGTTGTTGAAGTTTGGTGTATTACTTGTTTACTAATTCTACAACAACTTTGAAAAGCTATAAGAACCTTGATAATTGTAATTTTAAAGTTTTTGTTACTTATTGGTCAATAAAAGTATTATTTAAATAGAATAATCTTATGATCAAATATTATTATTTCTTAAAATATTTCAATAATTTATTGCATGACTAAATGATTCTTAAGTCTAGCAAATTTTTTATCAATAGATTCCTTATTTTTTTGATCTTTTGTACATTTTGTTTATCTCATTATTTTGAGAATTTTTCATATACATTAATCATTATAATCTTTTATTTGAATGAGTGTCTTTATCTAACTCGAAGACTTTGTCAAGCCATCACAGACTCTTTGCAACTTAGCTTCACTCATCCAAGTCCTTACAAACTTTTTTGTCCAACTCAATTGACTCATCTAATCACGAAGCCTCTCAAGCTTTTCTTTTTTCACTTAAAGTTGCTTTCGCAATTTATGAATGGATAACAACTAATGTAATATATGAAAGAGTTCATATACTACAATAGTTGCAATTATGATGAATTTCATTAAATAATTGTGACAGATAATAGATATAACATAACTATCAATGTGCTTTTATTAGATTTCATTTATAGCTTTATATAATTATTTATATGATTAATGTTTCAATTTTCTATTAATTACATGTATTCGCATAACTATATTTTAAAAAACATAAAAACACATACAAACATACATTATTTTCATCATTATAAATACTTAATTAAAATATTTTAAATAATAAAAAACTATATTTAAAAAGAGTTATCATCACAATATATAATTTTAATCGATAGAGAATACTATAGAAAAAAAGGGAGGAATAGATTTATACAAGTGTTTGGTCAATTTGCAAGGTGCAGAATCTAGGTACAAATATTGGTGTATAGATATGCTACCAGATATACGCATATTGTCAGGCACTCCACCGACATCAATACCATTATATCACAAAATGAACATCAGAGTCACGAGATACAATATCTAAGTGAGGACAAATAAACAAACCATAGGTGGGGACCCGACGATAAGACAAACACTAACTCAAAATCCAAAGTATATATATAAAGACATGTTTTTAAACATTTAATCACACTAAAATTTTTCCTCTCACACATCTCTTGGAAAGGGCTCTCCTGTAACAGCATCATTCCCAGTTCTCGGTGCAGTGATTTCATGACCTGTGATGAAGCACTAATGAGACATATATATCTCAGCAGATAAATCCATTATGTAACCAAGTAAAATAAATCTCCAGATATAAAAGACAAGCCGTGAAACATGATAAAACAAAATCCATCTCATAAGCGGTGAAAAATAAACCATATGAATACCTTCTTATCAAATGTCATGCAGTATCAAAAGTAAACCAGATAAACATGTATATCAATTTCTATTTCCATTATTTTATATCTTATATACTTACTGGGCCCGATTCCCTTCTGAATCATTATCCTCTGGATCCAATCATCATATCAAATGACCTTCAGCCGGCATCCATCCAGTACATAACACTAGGCAGATATCTGATCTGAAGACCGATACCCTGCGATCTCATCCGCTAGGCCTAGTGCCACCAGGCAGGTATAGTACTGATACCCTGCGATCACATCCGCTAGGCTTGGTGTCATCAATATATACGAAGGTCATGGTACACATACACACTAGGCAGATATCTGATCCGAAGATCGATACCCTGCGATCTCATCCGCTAGGCCTAGTGGTGAGGATAATGTCTCCAGGAATCCAATTTTCAATTTTTATTTTCCAACCATGTCACACATGTGATAAATATGTCAAAACCATATCAATATGTCCAACCAATTATATTTTATCTCATATTATGCTTTTTGTTTCAATTTCCTTTTTGTCATCTTTTATGCTTTCAGTTCAATCAGAAAATAACACCATAAAACATATATCAAGCCATGAGATAAAAATCATGTAAAGAAAAACTGTAATGCAGCCCGTAAGAAACCATGTATCGAAATATAAATAAATACTATTGTGCTTTATCACAGGTTACGAATTTATCTACCTGGATCTATTATTGCAGGACCTCTATTCTCAATTTCTGGAGTCCCTACAAGGTCACATGTGCAAAATAATTAAAATAAATAAAAAGATTTTAAGTCACAAAAATAGCTTTCTAAAAGCTTTCCCAAACACACCCCAAAATAATCCCAAAAATGGGCTTACGCGGCACTGAACCGCCCGCTGGACCGCCCGCGCACGCTCAGCGCTTTCTAAAAGCTTTTCCAAACAGCATTTTTCCCAAAATTTCTTTTCGCGGTGCTGGACCGCCCGCTCCCAGCGCGCTGGACCGCGCGCTCTCGGCGCTGGACCGGGCGTGCTCGGCGCGCTGGACTGCGCGCGCTCGGCATCCGGTTTAGCGTAACCCGGTCCAAAGCCTGGACCGGTTCACGCTGCCCCTCTCTCTCTCGTCCGGCGAAACCGAAATATTTCGCCGGCGAACTTCGAAATTTCTTGCGTCTCTCGCAGGCCAACTGACCGCCGCTCCCCGAAAATCTTATAAAACAACAAAAAAAATAAAATTCTCACCTTCGTTGGCCGTTGTCGTCGCGTGTCGAAAATCACAAAATTTCCTCGCCGCAGCGTTCACAGAAACACGTTCCAAATGCGCAAAGTCGGCTTTTATAGCCGCGGCCGAAACCGACTCAATGGAAGGGTCGTGAATCGCATTTTGCAGAAAACCCCCTCTAAATTTTATATTTGCAAATATATCCTCCGCCAATCGGATTTGAACTAAGCCGACATTTAAAATTTACAGATCTATCCTCTACGTTACAAATTTATCCCAAATCTTCAAAAATTCATAATTTATTCATTAGAGCTCCGAAAATTACAAATTAAACATCGTTGGATTCGTCTCACAGAGCTCTTTCTATAAAAAATATAAAAATACAAATAAGAAAAAACTAGGACTGTTACACATATCATCTATAAAGTTGATATCATCATATTAATACACATAAAAGAATAATCAAATGTGTGCACAGAAGTACAGACAAGTGTGCAAACATAGTCGTCGGATAAGTGCTCTGCAATATTGGCGTTGTAAAAGTGCACAAAGATATAGCTCAAATTATCGATCATCATAGTGGAGCAGTGGGTACGAGCAAAGACCTCAAGCACCATGTAAATGTAATGGTTATAAGTATTTTTGTTTAAAAATATTTTTAACAAAACAAATAATACTTATATTAAAAACATGATTTTCTTTTTTTTTTTTAATTTAAAAACAAAAGAAACCAAGAAAGTCTACTTTGTTGGTCACTTGTAAGTTTTTAATATTTTCAGTGGACAAATTGATAAGCACCACGTGCCATTATACCACGTGCCATTAGCCGTTGAACATGACCTGCTGAATGTTGACCGTTGACTGGACATCACCATCGTAGAAGTTTCCAACCAATTAAACAAGAATGAATTCCTCGATGACCCAAGTTTTATTTTTTAAACATTTATCATTCAATTGTAGCAAAATTAAGTAAAAACAAAAACCTTGCAATTAATGGAGAATTATTTAAATGAAAACATTAAAACAAATCAATATTGTTTTTGACATCACTCTTTTAAAAAATATTTTTTAATAATTAAAGCTTATGACATAATTAGAATAAAAATATATACAAAACAAATTTTTTGATAGTTTTTAAAATTTTCTATTACTTATTATATATTGAAATATTTTGACATGTTTTTAAAATTTTTTCTAATAAAAAAATTATTTTAAGATATCAAATAATTGATAATAAATTGATTATTTAAGGATTAAAAAAATTGACATTTGATAACACGTGTATCTTTTTTGTCCTTAGTTTTGGTCATTGATTTTTTCAATGTTATGATTAATCTATCTAATTTTGTGTGATGTTTATCTAACAATATTATATAAATGTTTAAACCATTTTATAATAATAATGGTTACTCATAATTTTGTATAAACATTTATTGGCTCTACTTGTGACAAATTATTTGGTCAAAGTGAAAGTCCATTGGGCATGCCAATGGTTTGACAAATTTTGTACAACTCTTGACTCAAGAAAAAAAAAAAAAAAAAAAAAAAAAAAAAAAAAAAAAAAAAAAAAAAAAAAAAAAAAATATATATATATATATATATATATATATATATATATATATATATATATATATATATATATATATATATATATATATATATTATAATTTTTGATATAAAAAAGGTGAAAATTTATTATTTTTATACAAAATGCTATAATAAAAAAGATGATTTTATTAGAATGAAATATAAATAAAATTAGAATGTAAATAAAGCTTTTTAAAAATTATTTTATGATTAGAAAGCAAATAAATAGATTAAAAAATTAAGTTTTGGCCTTCCAAGAGTGGTTTAACATTATTTTTTAGACCGTCTAGTGTAAAATTGAATTTTGATGAAAAAAATGGTATATATTTATTTATTTATTTATTTTTTAGGGTTCCTAAGGACAAGTCTTCTTCCAAAACCCTAGTTTTGGTTAATGGCCTCTGTCCGGGACATCGCCAGGGTATCCGTTCGGCCGTCGACGAATTTCCATCGGCGAATCAAATGGATGGAGGGAAGGACGCGGAATGTAGCCCGAACCCGGACTGGGAGCATATCCTCCTGTCTTGTTTCCAACGAGAAGCAGAAGTCCGCTCCTACTGTGTCCACCGACAAGCTGCCGCTTTCCACGAAGACCAAGGAGATAATCGAGAGAGAGAAAAGGGTGCTGGTTGGGACATACGATAGGGCTCCGGTTTTGTTCGTGAGGGGTGAAGGCTGCAAGTTGTACGATGTCGATGGTCGGGAGTACATTGACATGGCGGCCGGGATTGCGGTGAACTCTCTGGGCCATGGGGACGCTGACTGGCTGAAGGCGGTGGTGGAGCAGGCCAACACTCTGGCTCACATCAGTAATGTCTATTATTCGGAAGCTCAAGTGAGAGCTTTTCCTGTCGTTTTCTAAGAGCTTATTACATTTTTGAAGCTGAATTTTGCATGTCATTGATGTCAAAATATCTTCTGACTGTAATCTAGCTTTTTCTGCAAAATGTTGAGATAAATGGTGTGCGCAAGCAAGGTGTTGAGTGCTATTTCTTGATTCCTTTATGGTTTTTTTTTCCTAATATTTCTCTAGAAGTGGTAATTCATCTGTTTTCGTGAAAAGACTGTATCTTGCTTGATAAAAGGTTCATGGTCGGTGTTGATCAGTCATTTTACTCGATGAGTATGCAAACAAGCTTGAAGAGTAGTATTAGCTTTTTTACTCAAACGAACTGAGGGTAACTAGAGGCTAGCTTGTTTATGTTAGATCTTTATGAATCTTAACGAGCACGAAGCAAACATAAATGCTCCTGAAAATAAATAGCTGAGCTCAAGCAGGGTTAATATTTTTTATTATTTGGAACAAAGAGTCAACGAAGCAAACTATGGCTAATGTAACCCTAGATATAATGCTGAAGAAGGTAGTTCCTTCTCAAAGTTCTCTTAAAGTACTCCAATTGTTGTTTCAGCCTGATCCAAATTTTAATCTTGAAGGACGAATTAGAGCTAGCTACCTAGAGTGTGAAATTCCTTATGTGACAGATTTCAATTTAATTGCTGCAGCAAGTCATCAATGTACTTGGAATGCAAGTGATTTTTTAATCCTTGGTTATAAAATCATGTTGTAGGTATCTAATGGAAGTTGCTTATGGTTGCAATGAACTAACAGCAAAGAAGAAAACTGCCAATGATACAGGCTTTTGGTTGCAAAACTACTAAGATTCCACAGACTAATTCATTATTTGTCAATGTTGATTGAGTCTTTTGAACTTCCCCCTTACATTGGTGTGTTTCTCATTCATAAATTTTCATTGTAACTTGTTGGTCCAGTTCTGTTAGTAATATGGGTTTTCTTGTTTTTTTTGATGATGCAAGACAAGAGCCAATGGGCAATCTATTAGGGTAAGTGGGCTACCAAACTAGGGTGAGAATGTAGATAGAAGATAGGTAGAAACTAGGAGCTAATTGGGGAAACTAAAATGCATTCTGACCTTTTAAAAGGATCCAAAATCCATCGGATAGGGTTAAAGCATATACAAATCAGATGATTCGATCATTTGGAATGGTGGTTTCTATTTTATCCCATAAATGGTCTCAGTGGGGTCCAACGTGTTGAATTGGGATAAGATGATTAGATTAGTTTAGAGGCATGAATTGGTATTTGATCAGTGATTGGGTGGTCTAATCAATTTAGTTGTGTGAATTGGTGGTTTTGTTGACACAATTAGATTTTGCGATCTGAATACATATCACAATACACTAAATGCAATTAAAAGCATCCATAAAAATCTAAATTTGACCTTCAATGCGGTATTCTGAAGTGTTAGCATCAAATCATACTAAACACTCTAGGTAACCTAATGGAGTTTTGCAAATTTTGGTAAGGAAAGGACGTTTGCTTGACATCATCCTTAGGCCATGCAACCATAAACATGGTCAAACTTAATTAAAGGATCTACAAACATATTTGTTGGAACTATCCATTGTAATTAAAAGCATTGTTACTGATGCGAAATGCACTATTATTGCTGGGTTGGGAAGAGAAATGGGAAAAATATTGACAAAACTATGAAGAAAGAGGAAGGATTGGACTGGGAAACCTGGTCTATATGGAGATACCCCCACGCACTTCCATGTTATTGACACCTTTGATTCTAGGAAGCTTTGCGATTTTCTCCAATCAGGGAACCGAAAATCTCCCCTTTCTCTTCCACATTTCATATTTGCTTCTCAGTCTCTTAATAATACTCACGGCCTGATCACGATGATTGCTGCAGAAATGAGGTGAATGCAGGGAATTGAGCAGCTTTTGGTTCCACTATGTTTCACTTTGTCTTTTTAAAATTTGATTGTCTGTTTGTACTTGCTGACTCTTACATTTTAAGTATATTCTGTTTACTTGTAATGGTTTTTCATTCAAATTTTTCTAACACTTTTGTTAATATTTGTTTGTGAAAATGTCATTGTATTCTTCTAGAATTATCACTAGGAACATCTTTTCATTTTCACATTCAGTTAATATTCATATTCATATTTGAAGCATTTTAGTGTAAAATTTTGTTTTTGGGTGTAGGTAGCTCTTGCAGAACACTTGGTAGATTCTTCATTTGCTGACCATGTTTTTTTTGCTAATTCTGGAACCGAAGCAAATGAAGCTGCTATAAAGTTCTCAAGGAAATTCCAGAGATACTCACGGGTTAGTGAAGAGCCACTTGCCACAGAATTCATTTCATTCAGCAACAGTTTTCATGGAAGGACAATGGGTGCCCTTGCATTGACTAGTAAAGAGAACTATAGGTTACCTTTTGAACCTGTGATGCCTGGTGTTACATTTATAGAATATGGGAACATTGAAGCTGCCAAAAAAGCAATAGTTCCTGGCAAAACTGCTGCAGTTTTCGTGGAACCTATCCAAGGAGAAGGTGGAATACACAGTGCTACCAAAGAGTTTTTGCATACACTTCGTGCTTCTTGTAATGATGCTGGAACACTTTTAGTTTTTGATGAGGTACAGGATTTAGATCCTTTTTTATCACCATTATTTGGTCCTTTGGTTTCCTTAGATATGATCAGTACCTTTTCTTCTTGTGCATTTTATTGTCTAATTTTTAGTATGTTTGATGGTTATTGTTTCTCATATTATTTCAGTTGTGTTCTGTCGCTTAATTTCTTGTTTGCGGCAATGTCTTGTTTTTAACACTTGACTATGTATGTTAGTTGATTTATAGATGATTGTGGTACATGCTTCCTTTCCTAACAAACCTTACAATTGAAATTATTGAAGCTGAATTATGATCCTTGGGAATACAATTGAATAGATTTTATTATATATGGAAAATTTTGAAAATGGAAATCAGGTAAACATTCTTGAAGTTTTTATCTTGGAAGTTTCTTTCTTCATTTGCTCATTTTGGAAGAATTACATACAGTTTGTTTCCCACTACAAGACATGTACGGACTTCTAGGTACTCCTTAGTTCAGGTTAGTTAATGAGCCTATCCAGTCAGTACTTATTTGGACATTCCAACTACTTTTTGAATATGTTTTCAGATTGGTACATTGTTACTCACCAATTTGGGTAATTTACTGCATGTGGGAAGGAGTCCTACCCATGCTAAGGGTTATTGGACTTGGTCTATTAGATTGATGTTTTTTTATCTCATGTTCTTCTTGACTTTCTTAGGTAGATAAAGTGGGTGGAGTGATGAGAAAAAGACAACATTTATAGGTGATAATGGCATCTTCTACTATAGGTTATTTTTTTTCTACTGAAAAATGGTGTGATGTATCAGAGGTTGTTTGGCATTATATGCAAAATCCAAAAGGAAAGGAATGTTGAAGGTTACATTAATAACATTCAGTACATTCAAATATGATGTCTAGAAGACTCTTCGTCCATTTAAAGAGAAATCAAAAGAGATTCAATACATCAAAACACATCTTCTGGGATAATTAAATTTACCATATTTCTTTTCTCTAAGTTTGTCATTAAAGCATATCCTGACAAGGTTCGAGCTCTCTTGGAGATGTCATTTCCCAAGTTATTTCATTGAAGGATTGAAGATATTTATAGAATCATTAATATCGTAGACTTCGGTCTTATTTGAGGAACAATGTATTCCCTTTCTTTATAACTGGAGACGATGCATTCCCTTTCTTTTCAAACCCTCTGCAGCAATATTAGGATATATTTTGATGGAGAAATGTGAGAGGTTATTCACTGTTCCATTAAATTACATAAACTATCTGATTGGATCACTGTTTAGAGTAGATTTGTGTCTAGTTTTGGAGGCAATACATTCTCTTTCTTCATAACCCTTTCCATCCAAATCAAGAAATGGTAGATGAATGAGAGATTAATTGTTGAGTGAAGAGGTTCTTGATTGCTTAGTTCTTGTTGAGTTATTTAAGACAAGGAGAGTCAATACTTATTATAACTTGTTGCAATTGAGTGGGCCTTCAGTTTGTGCTAGTTTGAAGATGGAAAACAAAAGTCATATTGCTTCACCATCCATGCATTGAAGGATGTAACCTTCCATTGGAAATTGAGTGATTAATGTCGTCACTTGGATTTGTATTTTTTGGCACATTAGATTAATGTCGTCACTTACAAGCCCCTCACTTGCATCCTTTGTTACAGAAGGAATTAGAGCGTCTTCAAAAATGGCTTGTGGAATTGAGTGAATGTCAGGTATAACTACATTTTAAGAATGTCATTCAAATCTTAGGTGCTAGCTGACTTCTTTGTTGATATCAGAGGTTTGGACAAGCTGGGGATTGTGTCCTGGAGATCATTGTAGACTACTGAGGTGGATAGAGCTGTAGGGGAGCATATCAATGGGATCAGAATTTTTGTGCTTTTTTTTTTCTCTTTTTCCTCAATTGTTGCCTCGTATTCTTGGAAATTCTCACGAAGGCATTGAGGAAACCCTTTTCTTAGGGATGCAGAGAATAGATTCCTTCTATTGTAAATGCTGGCCTTGCACTAAACATTTAGATTTGTCCTTTTAGTCCACTGTATTAATGTCATTGCTTGCAAGCCTCTCCTTTGCATCTTCTGTTGCAAATCATAGTGACTTCTAAAATGGATTTTGGGATTGGGTGAATGTGAAATATAGCAACATTTTAATGACATTGTTCAATTTTAGGTGCTAGTTGACTTTCTTGTTGATGTCTTAGTTTTGGAGGAGCTTGGGATCGTCGCCTGGTGGTCATTGTGAACTATCTAGATGGATAGAGCTTTAGAGGAGCATATCAATGGGATCATAATTTGTCCTTTTTCTCTTTTTCCTCAATTGTTACCCTCATCTTCTTGGCAATCCTCATGAAGCCTTTGAACAAATATCTTCTTTTGTTATTGTTATAAACCTTTAGTGTGATACAAGAAAAGAACAGAGTTAAAAGCTGTCTAGTGCAAATGTAAGTAAAGTTTCTTATACATAAATAAAGGCAGGAAGTGCAAGAGTTGCCCAAAAGATACTTCACATGTTCAAAATTTGAACGAGGAACTTGCCAAATAAGGCTATGTTAGGCAATTGTTTCTTCAAACGACTTTTATCTGTTTCAATTTTAAAATCATCAAGAGTTTATCAAACAACCTACACAACTTCTGCCTTTCCTCTCACATAAGTGTCTTAATATACCTTTCTAAAATATCTTTTCAAAAGCTTCTTTTCATTCAAAAAAACTTTCACTAGACAGATGCTAAATGTTTTATGCACCAGCAGCCCTAGAACAATACATAATTCCAATTGAATCACTAGGGTCTCGATGTTATTGTGGAGGCCTTCAAGGTAGAATTAGGATCTATCTTTGCAAACCTTCGTTATCCTAAAGTGAGGGTTGCTGTAATTGAATATTATTAAGGTAAAGGTCAATCCTTGCCTCAATGAAGGTCCATGTCAGCAAATCAGCTAAATTGGGAGGCCTTGCATACCCTGTTGATTAGTTAAGATCCATATAGGACTTCTGTCTACCTTTAGCATAATAGACATATTGTAAAAGACTTGTGGATGTCACATTCTTGGAAGGTCAACATGGTACCATTTATTACATTCATTCCCACAAAAAATCCTCAAATGAGCATAAGCAGTTTTTTTACCTCGTAGGGATGTGCCATGTCAAGAATTTGATACCAAGCATCATATGTAAGCCAGTTCTTATCAAGTAGGACATCAATGATATATAAGCCACTTCAATCAAGTACATCTGTACACTAAATTTTTTGAACTTGTTAGTTCTAACTTGGTAAAGAGTTCAACTCTCTTCTCTTCAAAACCATACCCCCTTTTCATAATAGAGGAGTGTGAATTGTTTTTAACATTAGTGTCATTCTTGTAGTCATATAAAACTTTTCTTTTAATATTTAGTGTGATATTGCACTCAAATGTTACACTAGAAATAATGATTCATTTCATTCAATTTGTTTGAATCTTGTCATGAATATCTTCATCAATTTTATCAATACTTTGGAGTTAGGACCTAAGATAGCAAAATATTTCAAATTTTGATATTTTATGATATTTAATTATATTGTCTACTTTGTTTGTAGTCTTACTTTTACTGAGCTTGTATTTTTTAGACCCAATTTTAGAATACTAAGAGAAAATCCTTCAGTCCAAAGTCATTCCGAAGGCCCAATTCAATTTTGGCACTTTTTAATTCTAATTAATATGTATAATATCATCGAAAAAAGTCAATACAAAGGTATTTTATCTTGCATTTGATTGGTAAGGGCATCCATAACACTAATAATGCAGCTTAATATGGCTTCTTGATAAAATATAATAGTCATTGGAAAGCCTTTTGTCATTTATTCTTGAGTGTATACACAAGTCATTCGTTATTATACATGTACTTTATAACTCAATACATGTGATGTTTATTCATGTTTTTATTAATATATTCCAAAGTACTTCTCTTGGTGCTCTTTTATATGCATTATGTAAATTAAACTAAATTAAGCAATGGTCTTTTTTTACAATGAATTTTCTTTTAATAATTCTCTCAACAATTATAGTTTTAATGGCTGATCTTCTTTTCCTTGTTATTGCATTTTAATATATCCATTCTCTCATAGTGATATATCAACTTAATTTCTCTATAATTACTTATATTTTGATAGCCCCTCATTTTTATAAATGAATAACAAAGAATTTTTTCATAACGCATTTGACAATTTTGTCTTCAACATAGATTAGTTTCTATGAAGACTTGAATTCCTTCAACTACCATGTTGTGTTCACAGAGCCCTCATAAATGGCTGAT
Organism: Vanilla planifolia; assembly: GCA_023846275.1. Lineage (NCBI taxonomy): Eukaryota > Viridiplantae > Streptophyta > Magnoliopsida > Asparagales > Orchidaceae > Vanilla > Vanilla planifolia. Next base: position 18,936,941 of record CM043871.1, on the reverse strand, counting down.
AAGCCGCTGGACAATGTTCAATGGCCACATGGTGGCCTTGGGAGACAGCGAGTGCTGGTTTATTCGATGGACTTCAAAGCTCTCCTTGAATTCCATGTGTCGCTTAACATATCCTTCTCATTTGCAAAATAGGTGAATTGCTGCAAAGTTCTTGAGCTCCGTGTCTCAATTCATAGTCAATGCTATTATTAAACTTGTGAAATTTTCAATTTCAACATTTAGTCTTATTGAAAAATCTATGAAAATTATACATCTATGTAAATTTACCATCTTCATTGTCAACTTATACTTTTTATACTCACCATCAGTACATTTTCCTTATTTTTGATCTTTGTTTTTCTCTCGTTTGTTTTGGCATGTCTATATTTGTGTTTCTGTTTTGGTATCCAATTTTTATATGAATCTTCAAAAATTAAATTTTTAGTATAAAATTGCTATTTTATCTGCTCGTTGTGTTGGTTTATATTTCTTCCAACTCTATGCCAGTTTTTATGATAGAACTTCTGTTTTCATCTCCAAAGTTCTTGTAATTTTGGGCGCATTCTTTTGCTATTTTAAGCACATTCTTCACTGCCTTCAATTATAACTAGCAACATTATGTTGCATAAAATTTGTTCTTTAGTCTATATTTTAAGAACATGGCTCTAAAGCTATATTTTTGAATAAATGATTATTTCATTCTTAGGATTTCACAACTTAATGCTATGACATTATTTTGATTTATTCTTTTCCTTTTTAAATTAGCTATCCAGGATCATTACTTGATATTGGTTGGTCAAGATAATATTGAATGATTCTTTCTTATACAAGAAAATTATTAATCTTTTGCTCTCGTTTGTTTTATAAACAATTCATAATAATGCATTTGGGGAAGATAGTATCACACTCAGGAGACTCTTCATGCATTTAAGAGAAATCAATTTCAATTTCAACATTTGTTCATTCTGCAAAAGGTTATGAAGAAAGAGAAGTATTGCCTCCAAATCAAGACACAATTCCACTCTAAACAGTGATCCAATCAGTTAGTTTATTTACTTTAATGGAACAGTGAATAATCTCTCACATTTCTCTTTCAATTATATCCTAATTTTGTTGCTGAGGGTTTGAAAAGAACATAAAAAAAGGGAATGCACTGTCCTTCAAACAAGACCCAAGTCTACTCCAATTAGTGATTCTATCAACTACCTTTTATACTTCAATGAAATAACTTAGTTAAGGACATCTCCAAGAGAGTTCGAACCTCATTAGGATATGCCTTAATGTCTAACTTAGAGTTCGAACCTTGTTAGGATTCTATTAACTAATCATTTGATTTCTCCGTCAATTATATCTTAATTTTGTTGGAGAGGGTTTGAAAAGAAAGGGAATGCATTGTCTCTCCTTATAAAGAAAGGGAATGCATTGTCCCTCAAACAAGACTAAAGTCTACTAAAATTGGTGATTCTATCAACTACCTTTTATATTTCAATGAAATAACTTAGTAAAGGACATCTCCAAGAGAGTTTGAACCTTGTTAGAATATGTTCTCATGTCCAACTTAGAGTTCGAATCTTGTTAGGATTCTCTCAACGAATTGTTTGATTTCTCTGTCAATTATATCCTAATTTTATTGCAGAGGGTTTGAAAAGAAAGGGAACACATTGTCTCTCCTTATAAAGAAAGGGAATGCATTATCCCTCAAACAAGACCAAAGTCTACTTCAATTAATGATTCGATCAACTATCATCTATACTTCAATAAAATAACTTAGAAAAGGACATCTCCAAGAGAGCTTGAACTTTGTCAAGATATGCTTTAATGACCAACTTTGAGATAAGAAATATGATAAATTTAACCATCCCAAAAGATGTGTTTCGATGTATTGAATCTCATTTGATTTCTCTTTACCTCCCTTCTCATTTCAGTTAAATATTGCAGTCTACAAGTATAACACATTGCTTTGTATGATTCAGGTCCAGTGCGGACTAGGCCGAACTGGCTACTTGTGGGCACATGAAGCTTACGATGTTGTTCCTGACATGATGACCTTAGCCAAGCCTCTTGCCGGAGGCCTACCCATTGGTGTCGTGCTGACAACGAAAAGGGTTGCTGCTGCCATAAGCCCTGGAGACCATGGCAGCACCTTTGCAGGCAGCCCTCTTGTTTGCCATGCTGCACTCACTGTTCTGAAGAAGATTCAGGAACCCAGCTTCTTGGCTGGAGTAACCAAGAAGGGCCTTTATCTCAAGGAGCTGCTTTCCCATAAGCTTAGTAGCAATCCTCATATGAAGGAAGTTCGTGGACTTGGGCTCATTGTTGGTGTTGAGTTGGATGTGGCGGCCTCTCCTCTTGTGGATGCTTGTAGGGACGAAGGTCTTGTGGTGCTCACAGCTGGGAAGGGGAATGTGGTCAGGTTGGTTCCACCATTGATCATATCTGAGAAAGAGCTGGAGCAGGCAGCTGAGATTATACTTAGGTGTCTGCCTTCTCTTGATCTTGCCATGGCTTAGCAAGCAACAATGATGGAGGTTTTGGTATTTTGCTTGGATGGTGATTTCAGGTATCCCATTGGAAGATTTATCTTTGTAAAATTGATAGGTGTTTTATTTAGGGATATTATCATATTATGTGATGTAGTGGTCTTTAAAGTTAATTGAATTTTGTTTGGTGTAGTTGAATATTAAGTTTATTAAATAAATATAATTGATGTTGTGAAATAATAAAGTTTTGATTTTAATTGAAATTCTTATGGATTTTTTGAATTTAAAAAGTTCATATTAAAGTATGCTTGATTAATTTCATTTGAAATTGAACTAGTCTAACACATAAGTATCATCACATAAAGTGTTTACATCATTATATACAATTAATACAATCAATAGTCACTTGGCATTGTTCCCCAAGGAGGAAAAAGCAATGAAACAATCACATCCCAATCAAAGCTTTTTTTTTTTTGGTACTAAACTCTTGTAGGATTGAAGTGACTTACTATAAGAGGCTTCAAGTGGCCATAATAAAGATAGAGGAAGAATTGATTGGCTTATGGGGCCAAGAATAGGTATGTAAGAAGTAGAGCTTGACCAAAACATTAGCTTGTGGGCTTGAGTACGAGGGCATTTTGGATGTGTCTTGATTTAGATAAGTATTGTTCAAGGTCAAAGAGAATGTGGGTCGTTTATCTTAAATTGGTCACTTAATATCATTAAGAACTTCCCATCTCTTTGTTCTTGAGTTACTTCGGCTTAGATAGTGTAGAACAACGATAAAGATTCCTAGGGCCTTTTAGAAACATGGCCAATCTCAAAGGTTGACAAGTTGGTGCATAATTCTTGCATTCACGGTAAAGAAGAATTGTCCAAGCCTACTTCCATAGTTCTAATGGATGAGATTTATACAACTATTCAATCATTATCTTGAAGTGTTTAGTGGTCATCCAATTGATTTATAGTTGTAGGTGTTTAGGGAGCGGCAATCAAGTGACTTGATTGAAAGGTTTAGTCGAGGTAAGATGGATTGATTCATTTTTATGATCAACTGAGCTTCTTCTAAGATTAGTTATATAAAAAGATACTCTAAATTTTAATGATTAGTAGATATTTAAGTACTTATATCATATAGTTCCAAATTTCAAAGCAAATATAATAGAAGTTAACTCCATATTATAAATTGAATAATTCTTCTTATGATATTTAACTACTTATATCATAAGTGGTCATATTACCAAATGACATTAACACACACCCTAGACAATATAATGATACATCACAATATGCTTGAAATTCAATTTTAGTTTCAAATAAATCATGAAAAAGTACAAAAATTAATATTTTTTAAAAGTTTTGAAGCTCTTTTTATATTCCACATTCTATTCAAATGAAATTATTACTTTTTGAGTAAGTATATTAAAAAAATAAATAATCTGAGAAAACTTTTTGATAAACTTTTGATAATATATAACCAACTTAAGAAAACTTTTAATTTTTGTCATATTGGTTGGTCTTGATCAATTAGCAAGAATAATTATTTTTAAGGGATCTATAGCAATTATCTTTGCACTTATCATATTAGGAATGATATACTTTACAACTAAAAGCTATACTTAGATAATTTGTATCATATCCCACCCAATTAAATAATAAATAAATCTAATAAAATACTTAACAAATATCAAATTATTAGGTTACCATAAGACAAACAACAAAATTTGAGGAGAAAATTGATAAAAGTGACGAGTAAGAACAAAACTTCATATATTACAACAAAGTGTAAGTGAAGGAGGGTTCAAGCAACTGGTACGTTGAATTGGCTATACTTGATGATGTAGACTTCGAAGGAATGATCAAGTATAGTATAACCAAGAACCTTGACAAATTGAAGAGAGATAAGATTATGATCATCTAGAAAGAACATGTGGAGGATAAGTATTAAATGGATAAAAGATGGATAAAGTTAATATTTACATGAAAAGGATTTTTAATTTTAAGAAAAGGAATAGTTAACACCATTTTCTCTTGCTTGGTGACACAAAGGTTTCTTTCTTCTTTTTGATCAATTTTATATCTAATAACTAACCTAGTGTAACATTCCAAGTTTTTGTATATTTTTTATTTAATTGGAATACTCTAAGCTTGTAATTTAAACATTGTGATAAATTGAAAAAAGAGTTTTCAAAATAACGATTATTAAGCATCAAATGATGTAAAAAATTATAAATAAAATATAAAAATATGGAGCTTAAATATGTAAACAACAATTAAGTTTATTTATTTATTTATTTATAATTAAAACCTTTTTAATTCTTTTCCTAAGACTGAGGAGACAGAGCAACTCTTGAGAGGAGATTTTGAGAAAGTGCATGAAAGAGAAAAGTCTTTGATTGAGTATTTAAATCTTGAGAAAGAAACAATAGAAGGTATGGCAAGCAAATCTCAATGAAGGACCTTATTTTGTAGAAAAGTTATTGAAGTATCACAAAGGGTAAGAGATCAAACTTTTCAAATAGAATGCTTTGTCACTTTTTATGTATGTTTTCCCATGGTATATCAAACTTTTTCACAGGTTGCTCCAACAAAGCATGCTTGTATTCCATTTCTCAAAGTTTAAGCCAAAGAAAAGAGTATCATCATCCAACTTTTAGCTTTCTTCAAAATGGCTTTATGGCCCTCTTCTAATGCCTTGTAGCTAACCTCAAGTCCAAAGATCCACTCTCAGAGATTGATTTGAGAGGAACACCATGCCTTCTTTATTCTTTCAATGGTAACCTTGCAAACATACATCAATCTTTCTTAGTTTGCCAGTTTGTATGTCAAGAATAAGATTGCTTCAACTCTTTATTTTCATAGACCATAGATAAATACATCTCACCTAAACTACCTGAGAAAAATATTAAATGACAGCATTTGACATGCAAATTTAACCTAGTTGTACAAGTATGATAAGTATGACTCGCAAAAAATACGATATACATATGATTTCTTATACCATAAGCACATATATGAACACTGTATGAAAACAAATGCATGATTCATGTTGTTTTCAGGTGACCCTTTCTTTGAATGAAGCAGCAAATATGTAACTTGAGACTAGATCTCAATTATTAATCAGGTAAGAAAAGGAGTGCAGATTATTTTTAACAAAAAAGTTAAGTGTTTAGTATAAACAATAGGGTTAAGGATAGATTTTACATGGCTTTAATACAGCAGTTCCTGGAATACTGGATCTACATTGAGTCCCCACTTGCCATGGTATAGTTCTAAGAGCTTCTCAGCTGGTGTCACCCCTGCAGAAGAATTGGGTATCCCCACACATTAAGTTATAGAATGATAAGTTCTAACAAATGAAGAAAAGCAGCCTTTAGTGTTGCTCAATGAGTTGAGGGTTTATGCCTACAATTGAACGTAGTCTTTGTAAGATAAGCCATATGAGCTAGAATTCATTTGGTTAAAAAAAAAAAATGAAATTGTTGGGTATAAGAGAATATCAGTAAATTTTTCCTTGGGCAACCACAGCCTGCAACTTGTTTTAGATAGGTAGAGATCTGAGGTTTGGCTTCAAAATATTTGAACAAGAGCCATATTGCCATATTTTGTGTTTTCTTAGAAGAAATCGAGGATCCTCGACAAAATGATATGCACAAAAATGAGTAGGAAAGGAGGACCTATGGCACAAAAATACGTCGTCTTGCTCGAGTTGGTTAATTTGTGTTGGAGTTCCAAAAATGCAAATTATATTATTGGGCAGCAGGGTTTTGGAATTTTGCAAGAAGCCAGTGACCCAATTGAATGTGACAAACACAATTGGCCCAGTTTTAGGTCAGCTCATCTCTATCTAATTACTATGCAACAACATAAGCTAATAAATGTAAAAAGAAATGCACGATTATATCTATTTTGAGCAGACTTGAACACAAATTAGGTATCGAGTAGACTGCAAACCTAATTCATATTTCCGGGATTTGCTTCCCCAAATTCAATGAAAAAAGTTCATATGGATTCGAATTTTGGCACATCATTACCAACAATAAGAGCTTTGTTTGGCAAATATCATCTTTAGCTTGTATTAAAAATGCTTATCAGAATTTTTTGTTTAGATGATTTTTTTTACGTTAAACATGATAATAAGTTATAAGAAGCATGAAGTTCCACAAGTAATATGTATGTCTATGTAATTATGTAAATATATATAGTAGAGAATTGCCTACTTTTAGAAAGGAACGATGGCTCAATGAAAAATGTGTCATACAACCTGGAGATCAAGGTTTGGATCAAGGTTTGAATCTTAATAACAGCCTCGTACAATAACATAGGATAAAACTATAAACATTAGACATTTTGGGTCTGACCTTTTATTGAAATCCCATACATGTAGGTACATAGGAGCTTTGTATCGTTGAACTAATCCTTCTTCGAGAATTTCTTCCTTTTGACTACGGTAGCACTGTTTTCAATTTCTAAAGCCAAACCAAAGTACCACAAGAACACATAAAGAGTGTGGTATTTCCCCCAAAAAAATTAATATAAACCTTCTACCTTATGTCCCAACTTGAAAGCACTACTATATTTCAAAACAAATATATTTGTTTTTATTATTTTAATCTAAAGAATCACTTATGAAACACATATTGTTTTTTTATTTTTAAGAGCTTTTTTTTTTCAGCATGCCTACCTAGAATAGATCTCAAATCTTCATAACTTATCCTTGGTAGAACTTTGGTAAGAATATCTATACTTTGAAAGCATGTTGATCCATAAACTTAATATTATTTTTTTCAATCTTTTCCTTTATAAAAAAACAATCAATCTTAACATGCTTTATTCTATCATGATGAACAAGATTTTTAGTAATGTTAATTATAGCTTAATTATCACACTATAGTTTTATAGAACATTCAATTGGGATTTTGAGTTCACTAAACACTTGTTTTAGTCAAATTATTTCACAAATGCCATGAGCCAATGACATAAACTCACCTTAGTACTACTTTGAGCTACAACAGGTCACTTCTTACTCCTTACTCCACCTAGTAACAAGATTATACTATAAGTAGGAACCATATCTTGAGGTTGATCTTCAATCAATTATAGAACCATCCTAATGAATATCAAAGTAAATATCAACATCTATTTTTGATGACCATTGGAAGAAAAGTCTCCTTTCTAATGATATTACATTCATATATTTTTCAATAAGATTATTCATAAATTTTCAATCATATTGACAGAGAGACATGTGCCAAATTAAACATTTGAGAAACGTTTGATATCTCCCATTTTTCATAAAAACACCATTTCCTAGTTTGCTTTGACAATCCATAGGAGTATCAATTAGTTTACATCATAAATAGCATCCTCGTATCTTGCAAAAGATCCAAAAAATACTTATGTTACGAGATAGCGATCCATTTCCTTAATTATGCAATTTCCATCTTAAGAAAACACTTTTATCTCAAATTCCTTGGTTGGGATCTTTAAGAATATGCAAATCTTCAACATAATCATTAAGAAAAAATATTTGATTTTATTAATTAACCTAAAGAATTACTTATGAAACATATATTTTTTTATTATTTTTAAGAGCTTTTTTTTTTCAGCATGCCTACCTAGAATAGATCTCAAATCTTCATAACTTATCCTTGGCAGAACTTTGGTAAGAATATCTATACTTTGAAAGCATGTTGATCCATAAACTTAATATTATTTTTTTCAATCTTTTCCTTCATAAAAAAACAATCAATCTTAACATGCTTTATTCTATCATGATGAACAAGATTTTTCGTAATGTTAATTATAGCTTAATTATCACACTATAATTTTGTAGCATATTTAACTGGGATTTTGAGTTCACAAAACACTTATTTTAGTCAAATTATTTCACAAATGTCATGAGCTAATGATGTAAACTCACCTTAGTACTACTTTGAGCTACGACAGGTCACTTCTTACTCCTTACTCCAACTAGTAACAAGATTATACTATAAGTAGGAACAACATCTTGAGGTTGATCTTCAATCAATTATAGAACCATCCTAATGAGTATCAAAGTAAATATCAACATCTATTTTTGATGATCATTGGAAGAAAAGTCTCCTTTATAATGATAATAAATTCATATATTTTTCAATAAGATTATTCATACATTTTCAATCATATTGATAGAGAAACATGTGCCAGATTAAGCATGTGAGAAAAGATCCATAGAAGTATCAATCATTTGATATCTTCCATTTTTCATAAAAACACATTTTCCTAGTTTGCTTTGACAATCAATAGAAGTATCAATTAGTTTACATCATAAATAGCATCCCTGTTTCTTGCAAAAGATCCAAATAATATTAATGTTGTGAGATAATGGTCCATTTCCTTAATTATGCAATTTCCATCTTAAGAAAACACTTAATAGATCTCTGAGATCTTTGATCTCAAATTCCTTGGTTGGGATCTCCTTTAAGATATGCAAATCTTCAACATAATCATCTATTAAAAAAAAACTTGAAAAATATCATGTGACCAGCTTGACTTTATGGACATCCATTCTTCTTAATGACTTTTATAAATCTATCAAACCGCACTTAAAAAAAATTGCTTGAGGTTATATAAGAACTCTTGAGTCTACAAACTTTGTTAGTATTTGTCTATAAATCGAAACTTAAAGGGATCTCCATATACACTTTCTCTTCTACTGTTCCATAGACAAATACTTAACAAGATGTTTGGAATTTTAAGACTTGAGAATATATCCTATTAAAAAGAGATGTACCAATTAGGACAAATTTCTTAAAAAAGGTTACAGATATATGAATATAAAACACAATAAATCTGACAACTTCTAAAACATGTCAATTTTTTCTCTCTATAATACCATTTTGTTAAAATAATCAACACATGAACTTTAATAAACTATATTCTCAATTAATAAGTATCATTAAGAATTGATTAAAATATTATTTTGAATTATCATTTCTCAAAATTTGGATATTAGTATGAAATTGCATTTAGATTATTTGATTGAAAGTTTTTAGAAATCCAACTAGCCACTAATTTTTCTTTCATAAAAAATATCTTAGTCATTCGAGTATGATCATCAACAAAGCAAACAAACAATTTAACACTTATAATGTTGTTGATTTAAGAAGGTTTCTAGACATTTCTATGAATTATTAAGAATTGACAAGATAATTTGTAAAATAAATTTGGATAAGAATTTCAAATATGTTTGGATAATTGACAAACCTCACACTTGAAAAATAAAATGTTATATTATTAAATAATAAGCAAAAACTTTTCTCAAGATATATAAAATTAGGATGACCTAATCGATACTACCACTACATTATTATACTATTATTATTAGAATTAATACAAAGAAAATTTACTCTATATAATATCACTAATGGTTGTCTATCTAGAGTATCAACATCCTCGAGAAAGTAAGGACTCAAACATATCTCAACATTACCAATAATAATCCTTAAATTCAAATATTGAAATTCACATTGAATTTTTGAAAGCAACATAATTTTTTCTCTTTAGTTTACTGATAGATAACAAATTACAATCTAATTTAAGAACCAATAACATAGTTTAAAACAGAACCCATTAAAATGAAAATAAGGCATATTCAACCACTTCTAAAAGAAATCCATTAGCAATACAAATAATAAAATTCTTTTAATGCATATTATACTTTTCTTGAGTAGCAATATTACCAATCATATGATTAAGCACTCCTAAATCTAGGTAGTGGTTTGGTTTGCAAAATTCATCTTCTAACCTCGTTGAGATTTTTATTGAGGCTAAGAAGGAATTTGGCTATTCTTTTTTTGCCAGTGACTTTCCTATATTTTGTAGCATTTGTTGGACAACCCCAATCATTTGGCTCAAACATGCTAAGTTGTTGTCAATTTCTAGTTAGCAAACTGAAATATTGTGTAACAATGAGCTCCTTTGAACAAAAATCAACCGATATTCCTTCAATCTTGAAGGACTTGAACTATTTTCATTATCTAAATGCGTTTTCTTGGCTAACTCTAATATTTCGAGTGCTATTTTATATAGGAGAAAGCTCTTACCAAAATTATTGTTCTTGGAATTGATCAAGCATGACATAACCACATTGTTTTCAATCTTCTAGGTTCAAAATCTTGGATATTCTATTGGTTTGATTGTTAGTGAGATAATCATCATTGTTGTTGCCATGGTGTGAGACCATTGAAGAAATTTTACCCATTCAATTTGTGTCCTATAATGGAAAAGATAAAGGCATTTCAAAATCCAATGTTTTAGAGGAAGAGTTTCAAGAGTTTAAGTAACCTTGAAAGGATTATTCTAGATAGATATAAATGAAGTGTTCTTTTTCACCATGAACATAGATTTGTACATAAAGAAGTTAATGAAAATTGAACAAGTTAGTCTCCGTCCCTCAACAAATCCATGAACTTCAATACCTCGATGGCAAAAAGGTGATTATAACAACACGCAAGTTGATCGAACGCAAGGCCAAGAAAGCAGTCAACAAGGCAAAACAACAAAGAGCAATTACGAGACAAATATGTAGTCCTCAACAACTGTTGGAAGTAGCAATAGCATCACATGAGAAATTAGAACAAAACGATAAGATAGTACAAGTACTCAATCATAGAAAGTGACAAACCTTAACACGAATAGAAGGACAAGACAATACAAGACAAAATGGAAGGCCAAAAGGAGACAAGATAGCAAATCAATCATGGAAGTTGACAAACCTTGTCCGAAAGGAGATGGAAAAGCAATAGCAAAGTAATGAAGAAGCCATCATGGAATGGGGCAAAACAAAGCAACTCTCACAGTAATGGCATCACTGTAGCTTTATGGGATGGGTCCAGGGATATGCTTTGATGCCATATAAAATTTAGAGAGGAGATTCATTATTGGAAATAAAAGAAAAATATATATTCATTATAGTGGATAATTCTCATATAACTAATTTATAAGAAAATATCTCTAAGTAAATTAAATTAAGGAGAATAATTTTAATAACAAGCTACCTAAAATTATTTTGTAACTACAAATATCAGAGTCAAATTTTGTAAAAAAATTATAACTATTATTGCAGCTAATTTATTCTAAATAGAACTAATAAAATTTGAAATTCTACACAAATTTGGCATTCTTAGATGAGGATCCCGACAAAAACGAGTTGTGAATGGACGAACAAGACAAATTGAGATGGGATGGAAGACCGGTAAGATACAAGACGAGAAAGTAGTTGCGGAAGTTGACAAAACACTACCACAAAAGATGGAAGCAGTCGCGACAGAATAAAGTTATCATAGGATGGGATGGAATAAAATAGCACCACGGAGTATCCTTTTAGCATCATGGGATGAGTCATGTTATATGCTCTATTTTCATTTCAAAGGGCCTAGTCTTTAATTGTGTATTTGATTCCTAATATAGATTGTTATTTGCTATATGTCAATAAACTTAATGAGTAAATTGTGCTAGTAAATTTTAAAAAATCAATGCAAATTTCAGAATTTGAATTCAAAGATAAAGTTTGGTTGTGACACTATCAATTAAAGTATCTTGATTTTTTGTATCATAAAAAACTTTTCTTACATTATTCAAAACAAAAGCTCTAAACTTTTCCAATGTGAAACTTATAAGTTTTTATCTAAATCGAACTTGCCAATAATATTAGCTATTATCGATAATTCATAGTGATATGTGGGAATCTTTTAAGATTAATAACATAACAGGTGTTAGATGATTTGTTTCATTTGTTGATAATTACACTCAAATAATTTGGAAAGTTATGATAAAAAACATTCAAAGGTTAGTCAAATTTTTAAATTCTTCAAAAAATGATCCAAACTCAATTTAAAGTTAAAATTTAAGTTTTAAAACTTGACTATGTAAGAGAATACTTTAAATCAATTATTAGGGATTACTTGTTAAGCAAGAGAATAGTTTATCAAAATTCATGTCTCAACACTCCCCAACAAAATTGCATTGGAAAAATAAGACATTTTAGAAATTTCTTCTGTTCACTGACAAGTTGTCCTAACTACTACATATCTCATTAATATGATGTTTTGTTGATTCTTAGAATTCTAAATACCATATCAAGTCTTTCTTGCGTCTTATTCTAGTACACACCTCATCTCTACTATTCTATTAAGAGAACTTTGTTATTCAACATTTGTTTACATTCATCCACACTACTAAAGTAAATTTGAACATAAATAAATCGGATGTATTTTTCTGGAGTATTCTCCACATCAAAAGGATTACAAACAATATTCTTTAATTACCAATAATTATATAATTTTATAAACATAATTTTTTTTGAAAATCAACTTGTTGTTCGAAAATTGCTATTAAGAGGAAAAATAAAATACAAGAATGCCAACTTTTGAGAAATTGATGAAAACCATCAAAATCTAAATATCTCTTTAATCGAACCTCATTCCTCAAATCGAACAAATAAAATAAAATCAATAATCACTTATTTTTCATTCGAGTTAGCAAATCAGTCCAAATTGTATACAACCTACCACAAAAAAGAGTTTAATATCTACTTCAGAAAAAAAAAAAAAAAGAAAAGAACAATCACATGAAGATTTAACCATGGACACATTCTGAATTCATTTAAGATAAATCTTCAAATTCACAATATCCTCAAACTTCACAATCTTAAGGTAACAATAACCTTGAATCACAAAAGTCATCTAACAAATATTTTGATGATCTTATTGCATTAAAAAAAGGAATTAGATGATGCAAAAATATATATATTTACAATTTAATTCATGAGAAGGACACTCATTAAATTTTCATACTTTTACTACACGTCTAAATAATATTCAGATTCCTACCAATATTAATAAATCTCTCAAAGTTCCAAAATAGAGATTAGTTATGAAAAAATTTGTTTATTGGAGAAATATAAAATATGAGAACTTGTAGATTACTAAACGGGAAACATATTTTTGGTTGGAAGTGAATATTAATTATGCAGCGCAAGGCAGATAAAAGTAGGGAAAGATTCAAAGCTCGTTTAATTGCAAAAAGCCAAGCTGTCTTTCAGAATTGATTATCAAGAGATCTTTTTTCTTATTATCAAACGCAACACAATTAGAGTTTTATTATCATTAGCAGCTAATCTACATTAATCTCTTCATCAACCAAATTCCTATAATCTTATTACTTGGTAGAGTAAGAAACAATTTGTCATGGTCCAAAGTAAAGCTGAAACTGAGTTAAAGTCTATAACTCATGGCAAGTCTGAACGAATCTAAATAAAACATGATAAAAAAACAATTAATATGGTCAAAAATCTTATTCATCATAATAGAACAAAGCATATTAAAATTTTTGTCATTTTATAAAAGAAAAGAGTGCAAAAAGAATAATAAAATCAATTTGTACTCCAAAACTTCAAATTACATATATTCTATACTAAGCTTTACAAAAAGTAAACTCCAAAAATTTGAGGCCCAAGCTGGGCAAGCTTAACATTTGCAACCAAGTTTGACGAGAAGTATATAATTCCAAATTTAATTAATTCTATTTAGAATAAATTAGTTGTATTAGTTCTATTTGTAGTCATAAAAATAATTTTGGATCATTTATTACCAAAATTATTTACTCTGATTTAATCTATTCAAAAAACGTTTTGTTAAATTAAGACTGAGAATAATCTACAAAAATGACTATTTTCTTTTCGAATTCTAAATGTTCAGTCAGAGAAACAAAATGTAATTCTTCTCGTACTCAATGGAATTCTTAACCTTATATTCTAATGTGTCATTTAGAAGCCGATAATGCACTTGCTCTATATGACCTTTGAGTAGGTATAGACATTACAGATGCGGACTAGCTCATTTTTGCCCTACACTAAGAGAAAGCGAAACTCGCATGCTTCTAACTGTTATAAATCAAAATTTATTTTGTTCATAGTTGCCATCAAATTTTCTCGTTATAGAATCTTGACTTTATCGACTATAACATTCTTCCACTTGTTGGTATCTGCTTTACCAATACAGTTCAAAGATTTTAAGGCCCATATAAGCCAAAACCTAATTTTCTAGTTTAGTAGACTAAGCTTTCTAGTTTCCTAGCCATAAGCAATTTGAGATATTTGCGTTAACAATATAGTTCAAACAAATTATTTATACGTTCATTGTGTTTTACTAATGGTCAGGGCATTTTATGCTTGGCAGCCCTCACCCACAAAAAGAAAAGTTGACCATAACTATCAACACAATTAGGAGAAATGTATCATTCAAACTAGGTGAGACAAGCTTAAAATGGAAAGGTAGCATGTTCAATAAAACAAAACATCAAATCAATTTGAATGTTCATGAAGGAAAGAAACTAAAAAACAATCAATAATGATAAATATTATGTGGGGAACAAAGTACTTTATCAAGAATCCTGCAAAAAATGTAATCCTATGGACTTGATGCAGGAGCATAACTGATACTACCTCTCATCCACGCTAACCTCAAGTACAAACCCATGTTTAAGTTCAAGTTCTGATCATTAATTTAAGGGCTAAGGGAATCTTTAAATATGACATCTTTGATGTAATTTTTACAACACTAATCATTAGAATTGAGTGGGCTATCACACTGCCTTGTGTCATCCCTCTGAAGCTAATTCCAGCAGACTGTTCATCTTCATTTTGTTTCCAAGAAAGAGATAATCATAATATATAATTTATGCTCAATTTAACCGTAACTGCTAACTTTAACCATCAGCACACTCTAACCATTATGGCAACGTATGCGAAGACGTATGAACAAAACTCCATATCATAAGACATAAGCTGAAGAATACCTGTTGCAACCACCTCTGCAACTTCCTTCAAAAATCCGCCTTCTTTACAAAGCCTTCTTTCCAGGCCATCCTGCATCGTGGCATTAATTGAGTGAGTCTCTTAATTGCAACTTGAAATTCACAATTCTGATAGCAAAGATTGAACCTTGGCTAGCGCCAACACATCTTCTGCTACATGTTTTAACAGCCCGTCACGAAATGGAGTCTTTAAACCAAGAATTGGCACCTGTAAACAAAACTCGTTAGTTTAAAAAATTATGCATACAATCATATGTAAAAAATCAACAGCAACAAAATGCAATAATAAATATGAATCTGTTTGTGACATCTAATCCAAGTAAGAAATAATCCAAAACAATATCTTGGTAACATTGAAGTGAAGTCAAAACTATACCAGCAAACAACAATCGCAAAACATTGTAACAAATATTTCATTACCTTATTCCTTAATGTTTGTCTTTCTTCTTCTGTCCAATCAGCAGTCATTTCTAAAACACTTTGCAACGAAATCTCATCATATAGCAGACCAACCTGAGAAATGATTTTGTCATTCTCAAAAGACTACAGGGCAATAAAACCTAATCCTATAACATAAACAAATAAATTCTGTTATTTTATAAGCATGCTAAATTCAAGAAACCAAGTGTATTCATATAGTAAGATCGGTTCCAATTGGTTCGATCTTTCATCAGCTTCTCTTCTTTACAAGCTAATAGATCCTCTTCCTCCCAAAAGGTAGCTTCTGAATATTATAAGCTAGACAATTAGATAAAACTAGAGTTGATGAAGAGTGAATGTGCCAGTTCACGAACAAGGAAATCCCACAGGCAGCTTACTGGCACAAAATAAAGCTGTTAATTATCACCTTGGAGCAAATTTATACTTTTCCAATTCCAGAAATTGCTCCATGTCATGGAAAACAAAATATTTCTATTTATGGAATGGAAAATTCAGCATTACAAATTCGGCGGTTCCCTACCAATGAATAGCCTTTACAATTATATTCATAGGACTGCAGGGACACCAAATTTGAAGCATGCAGCCAATTTAATTGAAAATGTTTCAAAAGCTTTACTAAGAAGCCTGATGCTCCCCCTCACTAACCATACCATGGAAAAGTTTCATAAACAATGAAAGATATACGTAATAATTAGGAATACCCAGTATGCTGGCAGAGCACATAATCTTCTCCAAGGTCCTCCGTCTGCACCTCTCATTTCCAAGTACCTTTTGAGTCTTACCTGTCAGTGGAGAAGGAACTTCTAGTTGAAAGAAATTTGCTATGCTTCATCATATGATTGAAAAAGACTAACATTGTGGGAAAAAAGTGAAACCTCGGGAAAAATTGTTGTCAGATGATTCTCCCAGTCAACTATTGTTGGCAATTCTCCGGGTATTGCAGGAAGCTTTCCTTTCAAGAAGTCCTGCCCATACACAGCATTCAAGACATTCAGAAGTATGAAAACATAATGTCTTGAGGCCTGAAAGTGCCATAGAATTCAATCAGGTGAAAGCATTTGTGGTTAGATGAAAACCCGAAAAGACATTCCAGAACAATCTATATACTTCTTGTTGCGGTAGACAAAGTACATGGGAACATCCAAAGCATAGTCGACATATGCCTCAAACCTGAAAGGAGAAACCATTAGTTAAGAACACTGGAAGAAATTCATTTTATTTGTAATTCATGTTAATTTACTCTAAGTACAGGAAGACCACTGTATTTATAAAAAAAAAAAAAAAAACTTTCCCCAATCCAACAAAATAATATGACTTGACCTTGTGCAAACCAGGATAAAATTTTACAACACCGATGATGGCATAAAGCTAGCAGTGTTGCTGCCAGGGAATAAAAGAGGAACCACATTCACAGTACCAAAAGTTAGCTATATCTACCATGTGTACAAGAATTCAGTAGCATCAGTTTGAATAGATATGTTCACACATGTATTCAACTCGATAGATCATAATTCACTTGTTCATGTCTTCTAGCTCAATATCAACTGTAAATCTCGAAGTTTTGAAGTTAGCTTTTTCTGTAACAGGCATTTTTGAAATTTGACAAAACAAGCAAGCTGGAACAAATACCTAGCATCGATGTACTAGAGTCCTTGGAACCATGAAAAAACTCAAGGCATATTCAAGCATTGCTACTTTGACCTAACAAATGGATGCACTCCACAGTTCATGAGAAAACATTACAACTCCATTTTAGAAAGCTTTTAAGGAAGAAGTTGGCAAAACTTATTGTAAAAGGATAATTAAATCATTGTCTGAAGCATGGGCAGTCAAGATCAAGCCATCCCAAACTGAATATTGACAGGAATCAAATTGGCTGCATTGAACTAGTCGTTCAACTAACCGAGATGGTTCGTGAAACTGTCTATATTAAATAGACTTAGAACCCATGGTTAGGTTGTTAAAGGAAGTTAGCCTAATTTCAAAGAAAAGGGATATTCAAGCTTTTTGAATTTGAATTGGGCCTTGTCATTCTAAATAGGAGTTTACAGTAGAAAGTAATAGTATTCCAGTCTTCACTCTCGTAGACACTCTTCCTCTATTCTCTTCTCTCTCACCAGCAGACAAGAGTTTCCAGTCTTCCAACATGTCACTGAACTCTTTTTGTAAGCCAAAAGACCACCAGCTACTTCCACAAACTAGGGACCCTTTTAAGGCTCTTATTCCTTCCTGCTGACAATGCACAGCCTTTCATGAAGTCCTTTAGCCTGCACAGCTTCTGTCCAATCAATTCTAGCTATTGATAGTGAGAGGGGAAGATCCATTGGAGAAAGAAAAATTAAAGAAACTCAAAGGACGATCTAAAGGTAAGTGAAGAAAGTAAGAACAAAGGTAGGAGCACAAGGAAGACCTCTAAGAAGTTAAAGTTTAGGGGGGAAAAAAAATCATCCTTCCCTCCTCTTAAATGTAAACAGTAATTCCTTTTTATTTTTTCTAATGCAAGGTAAACAATTAAAAAAAAAAGACAATCCTAATAAGTTTAAACCATTCCCAAGCAGATCATTTGTAAATTCCACTTAGGTATTGGCTTCTTGATAAACCCATGTAGATGGCCCCAAGGCTAGGGTTATGTTAGACAATAGCCAATGTAAAACATGTCAAAACAACATAACTTGATCATTTATGAAATGCATTAATGATAAAACATCTCCAGGAAATATGTTGCGCACAGTAAAAGTTGAGGAAGGGCCACTATAATGGTACTCGAGTGTAATGAAAAGAATTCCTGCATCAATTGCGAACGAACACATGTAAAAAAACTACAATAGAATTATTAGAGGAACATGAACATGAATACTTCCACCAAAAAATTTGATTGCCTTAGTAGATGGTCCTAGATATATAAACTACAATAGGACACAATGTTGATTGGTGTAAGAATCTCTTTTGGTTGTCTCAACAAATGCACATGCATCAAATAACTAGAGCATCACTTACAAGGATGTCCTCATACAAGGTTAAAAAACCTTGCCCAAGAATTTTAGATGACAATGATCATAACAAAAAATGATTGTCACATCCACTCAAGCAAACAAACTTCATTGTTCCTATAGCTTTAGTCAAACATAGACAATGTAAAAGGATCTATATAAAAGAAATTTGGCACAACAATCAATTTGTAACCACATACTTCAAAGCTTGTTTATGTATTCATATAGGTTCTTCAATAGATTTAAGTACAACCATCTTTATGATGGTTGGAAAATGGAACGTACTAGGTGGAAGTATTCTGAACATCAATAATTAAATTAATCTCCATGCTTAGTCATTGGACATTTGAAAGTCCTTGCTGTGAGTCTCTATACCAATCCAAAGCATCAGTAGCTTCATTCTACTATTTGTAGTATGTACTTGGACATGATGCAATCAAACTTTTTCGTGAGGGCCAAAGACTAGAAGTTGACAATTCTTTAAAATGGGGCATTTATTGCAAAGGAACCTTTAAAAAGATTTCCAGTAGTTTTGTGTTGCAGCAACTAGTTATACTATCTTTCATCTATTCACGTCCAACGGGAAGTTCATTACCCTTTGGGGTCCTTAACATGCACTTGGCTTCCCCCCCCCCACCAACGGGATGGATCATGATTAACTGTGATGCGGCGGTAAAGGGCGAGGTAGCGGGTGTGGGAATGGTGGCTCGGGACCATTATGGGAGACCCATCTATGCTGAGGGCAAGCGTTTTTGTCACGCCCCGCCTAAACTATCACTATAATCTACTGATAAAATCAGCTAATCAGAGCATAGCAGCATATAATTGAGGACACAACTGTAAAACTAGGCGAGGGTGACGCAAACAAAATAAAACTGTTACCTTTATAATCAACAGCAACTTCAATATATGCATACCTGTCACTTGGGAAATCCTGTACAAAAATTACAAAAAACGAAATAACAGATACGTTTGTACAAAGTCCCATACCATCCTAAGCACCCTCTCTCTGTGAATCAGTGGCATGTCCTGTAATGTAAGTAGGGGAAATGAGCTTATAAAGCCCAGTAGGTGAATGCTATGGCTACAAGGATATAACATGATGAATATCTAACAACATGCTTTAACTCAAATGTAAATATGACAAAGATAAATTTGAAATCAACATGCAATGAATCAAGCAAAGTATGCAATTCATTTCTTCTTCTTTTCAATTCTTTTTTTTTTCTTATTCATTTTCATTTTTTCTTTTCTTGCTGGGTCCCAGACTTTCCCCATGATCCACATCCCCCATCCCTATCATATCATATCACATCTCTATGGCATCTATCTCATCTAGAGACCATTGCCCGTAGGCATATCGTGGCTGGCCAAGCCTATCACGTCGGACCATCCCCGTATCTCAGCCCTGCACAAAGTGCTAGCCATATACGAGATGTCTCGATCTCTATCACGTCGGACCATCTCCGTATCTCAGCCCTGCACAAAGTGCTAGCCATATACGAGATGTCTCGATCTCATCATATCCCTCCGCACTCAGCCCTGCACAAAGTACTAGCAATGCGGGGGAGGTCTCTATGCCATCTCATCATGCCCAGCATCCTGTGCTGGTGCTCATATGTCCGGGGACTACTGGGATGCGATCTAAGGTCAATTCTTTTTTTTTTTTTTTTTACTTTTCTTTTTAGGGAATTTAACCCTTTAAGAGGCATAATCGATACCTCTACACATTTTCTTTGGCATGCTTTACATTTTACTATACCATAGTATCATATTGCAAATTCTCATTTCATTTTCATATAATGCCATAATATTTCAAAGCCATGCTTTTATAATAAAATAACAATCACTACTTACATTATTATTTAAATAAATTCACCTACCTGAGGTCCTGAGGGTCCTGTCATTCTTTGGCCTCTTCCCCTTCCCCTTCCTCTTCTTCTCATTTCTTTCAATTACAAGGTGCTGTCAGAGTTTGCTTTCTTCACCCTTATGCAGCCTCTTCTATCTGTTCTTCTCGCTTGGACTTGCTTTTGGTTCCTCGTGCACGACTCCCCCTTTTTAACACGGAGGCTGCCGGCGACCGCTGCACGGTTCAGAAATTCCCCTCGGATCAAGCCGACACTCGCATGCAACCCTCCTTTCTCGGCATGGAAAACGAGAAAGGGCTGCACCGCAAAAATTCCTTTTTCCCTTTGCTGTCCGCGGTTTCCCTGGCTCGGGATGCAAAAAGGAGAAGGGCCGGTTCCCCTCCTCGCTGAGCTCGGGACCTGAAATCGCCGCCGCCGGACTACTCCCTTCTTCCGATTTTTCGTCGGGACGGAGACTGCTGCGGGGAAAAAAAAACCCTCAATCCCTACTCCTCTTTTTCTCCGCTGCTTCGCATGGTTCGGCACGAAGGACTGCGCCGTCCTTAACCCTTTTTTTTCTCTCGGGGTCGGGGCGTACGGGCGCACGCGGCATCGTCGGATCGCCTCGCGTCCGACGCCCGTGTGTCCTTTCTTCTTTTCTTTTTTTTTTTCCAGGATATTACAGTTTTACCTCTCGGTCTTGTAATGCTATGGAAGTCCAAGCGATGTTGGAGGTTATAATACTGACCATGAAGAAGCTTCAGTGTTTCCCGACTGTCGAGATCCAGTCTGATTCGACCACTGCGATTCATGAGGTGATGCAGCTGTTTCACTACCCAATGGAGAGAGGTGTCTACTCGGATGCACTACATTATGCGAGAAGCAGGCTGACTCTACGTTTCTCTCATGTTCTTAGGGAGGGTAATGGTCCTGCCGACTGGATTGCCAAGATGGCATGTTTTTCAGATTTTGTCTGCGATGGGGATATGCCCCTACCTGAGCCTTTGAAAAAGCTTTTGTTGATTGATTTTGTATGAGCCTCTATAAGGGGGGTCGGTTTTGTAGGCTTCGGCCACTTTTGAATCAGAGAATGACGTGCCATTTTACTTCAACATTAGTGCAAACAAAAGCCCAACAAAGAAAGTTTTTTATTCAATTTGAATATTCACGACAAATACTATCTTCATAGTTGTCTTAGTCTGATACCCTTTTGGGCTATTTTTCAAAACTTCTATCCCTTCATTCTATTTCTCAGGTCCAATTCGACAGATAGCAACTTCAGATTCTTAATTTCAGAATCCTAATACATCCAATCAAGCACAAATTATGTCGTCTTGTCGCATCACCAAAGTCGCTGGGAGATGATTAATTTGATACACCATGAACTCAATAATCCATTGCTCTAGTAAACCCAACAAGCTAGTTGAATATACCACGCAATGAAAAATCTCGTCGAAAATGACACAACATTTGAAATTAATATCACCGTCAACAAGCATCAAAGATCAATGAAAATGGTAATTTTTGAATTTGCGAGTAGCTTAACTTAATGTCCTTAAATACATGACTGTTATAATAAATTGGCCTTTGCCGGTGTTCCTCCTGTGTGAATAAGATTGAGCTACTATTTCATAAGTATAAGAAAAGAGAATTTCCAAGATTTGGGCTGATGAATAATCGTTAGTTCATCATACTACTCTTCAGTTCTCAAAAATCATGCTTGCATTCTTCTATCCAGTTGAGAAGTCTATCAATTTCTGCCTTCATTATTCCTTGTCACCCAAGGTAAAAAGTCCTATTCTTATGTCAAACTATACACATTCCCAGCCTAAAATTAAACATATGTTTAGTAACATTCATTTCAAGACGAAGCATGTCAAATGAACTCTAAGAAAAGTCGATGATATAATCTGTAAAAACAGCTAACATGGCAATGCTTTGATTTTCATAAAGCCGAGTAGATTGGCTTTTGTACCCAATTAACTTGGAAACCCTCAGCATGGTTATAGTAAACATTATTCAAGATTGCATGAGGCTCTCATAGTCAATAAAAAATTCAAGTTGATAGCTTTAATGATAGGTGAACAATACATGATACTAATAGTAAATTCAAGGCAACAATCTTGAGTAAACCATCTATGCAGAAGCAGTTTGGATGATAATGTTGTCTTCTGCATCACTTGAAGCTTCACATTCCTCAACGTGAGAGGTACAATAATTATTCTATCTAAGAAAACAACATCACCATAAATCCAACAAGAGCAATGACACAAAAGCTTCATTCTTTCAAAAAGGAATAGCAGAGTAACACCATCCCAACTTTTGAGATAGCAATCCAAGTAAAAACAACAATTGCACTACCGAATGGATTCCCTTAACAGTGCGATGTCATAAAAAAAGTAGAGATCAAAAGAAATAAAGAAATTCAAAGTAGTTTTATAATCAAAAGGCTTAAAGCTCAGAACACTATTTCTTTAAGCAACTTGCTTTCCTCTTATCAAGGTAAAATTGATGACATTTTAATTTTTTTTTTTTTGCCTTAAGAAGAAGAAGAAGAAGAAGGAGAAGAAGACAAAGAAAATCAATTTGAGGCAAGAGAGCCATCAGCATTGTTTACAGCTGATTTCCATCCTAAGTTTCCAAGACATTGCCAATTTTTTCCTTGTTCCCTTATAGCAAATTCTAGGCTCGATATAGTTGAGACTCCAAAAGTCAGCCTTCTTTAAGTAATCCTCACTTAAGTTGTCAACAATACCTTTTCTACATGAAGAATAAAATACCAGTCTTCTTCATGATAGACAACAGCTTAAAAAACGTTTCATTCCATCAATTTAACAGAAAATTTCAATTAGTTAAGCTCCTAAATAGCCAAGGATTATGACAACACTACAAAAGTAAACTAAAATTTAAACCAAAGTACATTTTCTCCCTAAAATAATGTCAAACAAACAAAAACAAATAAAACTAAAAAACAAGGCCACACCTTAGGTTCTCTTTTAATCTCTCAAACTTAAGGGAAAAGGTCTCAATTTTAGTGGAAGCTCTAAGTTTTTAAAGAATTGTCCCATGCTTAACATTAAATAAAGTTAAAAACAATGTTATAAGTAAACGTATTCAATATGGCACACAAAAAATTTCCTAATAATCATTGATAAAATTACAATTGTT
Organism: Vanilla planifolia; assembly: GCA_023846275.1. Lineage (NCBI taxonomy): Eukaryota > Viridiplantae > Streptophyta > Magnoliopsida > Asparagales > Orchidaceae > Vanilla > Vanilla planifolia. The sequence goes on along the minus strand of CM043871.1, from coordinate 18,913,175 downwards.
ACAAGTCTTGAACAAGATTATCATACAAATTCTTTCCCAAGATTCTAAAGTTTAATAAATAAAGGTTTTGCTTGCTTGTGATTTATGTATATTTGGGAGAAATCGTATCTTTTTACATGTGATTGAACTCCTTCATAGAGTAGTGTATTGTAAAATTTCATTCATAAAAAACTATTGAAGTCAATTGAGCTTAAGCCTAAGATAAAGCTCAATGGGTTAGCCTTGAGAGCCCAAAAAAACATTTGTACTCCTACTTTGTTTGGTTTGACCAGTCCAATAATGGAAAGCATCTAAAGCAATTTGACTAACTAAAATATGCAAGCACCAAAACTAAGATAAATTTGTTGACTTCTCCTTTCCTTTCAGTTGTTTCCTTGTGTTTTGAAATCATTTACTATCTCATGAGTAATAAATCAATTTATATTCAAATGCCCCCAAGCTTCCCTTTGTTTGTTCTTGAATGGATAAGAGGTCATGCATTCAAGTTGAGATAATCTGTTCAATCAAAACTTCACGAAATCACTCTAATAGTAATAGCTAGAATTCTCCAAACCACCTTTTTTAGTTAAAATGGTTCATAAGATTTTGCTTTTATTAATATTTCTAACATACTGATGTTATTAACATTTTTACAATTCCACACTTAAATTATTACAACTTTATATTTTGACCCATCTTTATGTGTAAAACACCAATGTAACTCTTGTTTTCATTTATTTATTCCTTCCTAACGTTTTTCGAAGATGCGGCCAAATTATGACCCCTTTTTTACCTTTAATTTTTGCACTACAAATTAAACATTCTTATTTCTCTTTTATTAAAATGAAGGCAGAATTACCACCCCCTTAAGATTATTTAGTATAGCTTTTCATATAGATATAGTTTTGCACACTAACAATTATATATCTCATGAAAGATATTATTGTCATTGCAAAAAAACATTTTAAAGAACGATATTTTTAATAATCATTGTTCATGCATAACCTAATTAGTTGTTTTCCTTGTCTGCATCTTTTTGCGAACAACTTTCAAATCTACTTGTCACTTAAATTTGATGGTTGAAAGTATATAATAAATTTTTTATTAAAAAAACTGAGTTTAGAAAAGCTTTGATTTGTTATTTGACTTTAAAACAAAATGATTTTATCATTAAAAATTTGAAATTTTCAATTCATCACCCTCTTCAGTGCGCATACAGACCAACAATTAGTATCAAAATGGATTCTATGGTACAACCAAATCTTTTTGAGGATGAGATTTATTGTGAAGCAATTGACCCCCATTCTCTTCAAACATCTCCAATAGAACAATTAAAAAGTTAGGATGGAAGGTCATCTTAAGGTATAGATGTCAAGTTATGAGAGAATGTGAAAAAATATTTTGTAATGCCTACTAAAAAAGATGACAATGGAAAAGAAATCCAAACCATGTTCCAACTGCCTTGGCTGAATCTCAAATAGTTTTCCTTATTTGCCATGAGTTCATTAATAAAAGTCCCTCTTGAGTTGCAAATCTCTCTCTTTGGCTTAAGTGCCAAGTTCAATTATCAAATATTGCTCTTTTTCTCTTCCTACCTGATTTTCTAAAGTTCCCTGGCATCCTCCAAGACTACTATCTGATTTTGAAGAGCCTTTCACTCAAGAAAGGAATCAAATTCGAAAGCTTGTTTAGTCATAAGTAATTTCGTTTTTCTTACTTGAAGCTTAATACTTCTTCCTTCCCTCATTTTTTTTTGAAGGATTGGAATTAGTTTAAGCCAAGATTTCTGGTGTTCAAAAGCTTTGTTTCACTATATACTAGTTTTGAACAAGATTACCAAAAATATTCTTTCTTAACATTCTAAAATTTGAAAAAGAAACATTATTAAGTTCAAGGCTTAAATATTATGTATGCTTGGGATTTATTATCACATAATTGTATGAAGTCACTTGTATCTTTTTTTTCTTATTGTTGAACTCCTATGAGCACTTGTGTACGATTAAGCCTCATTCATAAAACATTATTGTTATGGGTTAAACTTAAACTCAAAAAAAAGTTCAGTTAATCTTGAGCTCAGAAAAAAGATTTATGCTCCTTTTATTTTTTTTGGCTTGAGTTATTAGCTAAGTCAAAACTGAAAAGACTACAAATGAGTCAAAGGAACTGGAGCAAGCAAATAGTCAAACCATGATAAACTTTTAGTATTCTCATTTGTTTTCCATTGTTTCTTAGTGTTTTGAAATCATTTGCACTCTTATGTTTGGTAACTTGTTTCTATTCAAGCACTCTTGAGCACATCTCATTTGCTCTTGAACGAAAAACCAACCTTTGCGTTCAAGCTGGTAATCCACTCGATCAAATCTTGACATGCTTAATCACTCTCATAACAGTTGTAGTCAAAGTTTTGCGAGCCAAATTTTTTAGTTAAACCTACTCATTAGTTTTCTCTTTCACTCTCTTTTCAATATTTCAAACATACTGACCATATTTCAATATTTCACTCTCTTTTCTATTCAAGCACTCTTGAGCACATCTCATTTGCTCTTGAACGAAAAACCAACCTTTGCGTTCAAGCTGGTAATCCACTCGATCAAATCTTGACATGCTTAATCACTCTCATAACAGTTGTAGTCAAAGTTTTGCGAGCCAAATTTTTTAGTTAAACCTACTCATTAGTTTTCTCTTTCACTCTCTTTTCAATATTTCAAACATACTGACCATATTAACAAGTTTATATTACCACATTTTTAATTTTTTCAGCTTTCTATTTTTAGTTCCTCTCTCTCACTTTGTCTCATTTTTATTTTACTTGTTTCTCCCTAAACTTTTTAAAGGTGTGATCAACCCACAAACCCTTTCCACCTTAAATTTTTGCCTACAAATTTTTATCATTCTTATTGTTTTTTTACTAAGGTGAAGGTTGAACTACTAGCCCCTTAAGATCATCTTTTTCTAACTTTTCATCCACAGGTGGTTTGACATGCAAAATATTATATATCTCTTTAATGCTAATATTGCCATTGTGCTAAAAAAACCTTTTAAAGCACTTCGCTTTAAATTATCCTTGGTGAACCAAAACCTACTTGGCTTTTCTATTTTGCTCTTTTTTGTGCACAACTTCAAAAAATGATGAAATGCATTACAGAGGAATATGACGAAAAGGCGAAAGAAATACGCACTGAAGATGACAAAATCTCCATCACACTTTTCCCAAGGTCAATGAAAACGTTAGGTGAGTGTAGTCTATGGTGCCAATGAATAGGTTACAATGATGAACAAATGGCCCTCAGAGAACAATGGTGACCGTAAATTATAGAAGATCTCAGCAATGAACAGTAAGGGAATAATGAGATAGTGGCATCAAATGCATGTTGTGATAGCAGTATGCAAAAGGCTTGGCAATGGCAACTTTGTGACTTCTTGAGGCCTTCGTCATTCAGGAACCATGATCAGAAATTGCCCCTAAATGACAACTAGTTATGTAAAAGGGAAGGTACTTGACTTGCCTAGCAAAGTTAAGATATAAAGACAAAAAATAATTTTTTTCAACTAAGATGGAAGCGAAGGGAATTTTTTTAAGAAACTGCTACAAGAAAATGGGATGATAGATCAATCTCATTAACCAAATAAAATAAATCGTTCATTACTATAAAGTGATAAAATACCAGCTTTGACATCAAATTGATATAGAAGACCACTAAAAATCTGACAGAAAGAAGAGCAAAATGGTGATGGAGAAGGCAATTTTCCCCACTGATCAGAGACTGGAACCTTTTCATAATCCAAAATCAAGCCCAGGGCAAACTGAACCGTTAACCAAGCTTCTACACGTTAGATAATAGCTGACAAAAGCACAGTTTAATTAAATAAACAAAACTCCAAAAACTTACATGTAAAAGTCCTTAGCTTAGGGCCAGGCAAACAAAATTGAAAATAAAATAGCAAATGCACCCCAAAGAAATAAGAAAAAGATGACAGACATTGTCCTAAGAAAACACAATTTTAAGTCGTAAAGAAAGTCACGCAAACACCAAAAAATCAAAGCAATGACCAAGTCCATCAATGAACCTAGCTCCGTGATGGTGGGACAAACCCACTACCTCATAAAAAAGCAAAAGTGAGCAGCTAGAAGCTCTCAAATGGTAAGTTACTCTACAACTTCACCGCAACAACATAAACACAATTTTCTGATGCATAACTATCTCTTTGCACATAGAACAAGAGGTATCTCGAGAAAGAAAGGGTCTATAAACTACAATGTTATTGGCCTACATGTTTGAATAGTTATTATATCAAGAACACAATCAGGAATTTAATGAGAACCAAAACTAATGAAAGCATCAAAGAAATTTGATTTTCAACAAAACAAGCTTTCATGGAGATTGAAACCAATCTTAATAAAAATAATTCACTATTCTAATAAAGATGCGAAGAATGAACTTGAATATGAAATTAAAAAGAAAAGACTTACCCAAAAGAGTTGCTAAAGACAAAAGGAAGCATTCCTGTTCTGTTGTTATCAGTATCTGACCAGATGTGGCTGTAACAGAAAATGACAATAATGAGAGAATTATTTCAAAAAACAGGCAAATAATTGAAAACTATTTTAAGCAATGGAATAATGAAAGAGAACTATTTTAAACAATGGAAGCATAAGCAAGCAAACGATGCATATTTATCTGGCAGAGACCTCCTCATACTAAGAAAACCATTTGGTTTTCCTTCAGTGAATGGTGAATTTGCAAATATTGCAGTTGCTATCTGTTCCAAACAAAGGGTTAAGCTGATAGAAGTAATAATGGTGCTCAAAAAAAACATTACGATAAGAAGGCATACAGGCTGTAGGGCAAGACCAGCACGGAACTTCCTGATCATATCTGATTCAGAACTGAAGTCAAGATTAACCTGTCAAAAACAAATTGATATCTTGTGATCAATGATTTCCCGGTCACTCAAATTCTATCACCACCTGTGCAACAAACTTCTGATAAAGAGCATAGTCACTGTAAGAGGGCATCCAAAAAACAACACCATGCTTCCAACACAAAAGGTACTCACTTGAACAGTACATGTTCGAAACATCATATCAAGTCCCAAAGAACCGACTTTGGGCATGTAGTTTCTCATAATCTCGTACCTTCCCTGCAGAAAAGTTTTTCAGCTATTCTTGTACCAAGGAAGAATGGGAATTTTGACAGGAATATAAACATCTATTTTGAGTAAGCACGTCTGACAACAAAGCAATTATTTTATCTAGTAAAACATTAGAAACAGATTTAAAAATCCATTCAATTTAATGTAATAAAACCAAAACATGTTTACAGAGAAGAATTGTTAATGATGACAAGAAATTTCTGAAGAATTATACAACTGTGAGTGATACCTTTGGCATGATGGGAATGTCCTTCAATGCCCATTTTGGCTGGAAACCAATACCTAAGAAACCAATGCCCATTTCCTCAGCGACAGCTTTTACCTATAACCACGACATGCTGCAGTAGCTTCAGTATAAAAGCCATTGAAAACATCTAGTTTCGTTATGGATGTGCTTTCCCAAACAATATTAGTGCAAATGCAAAAGAAGCTGTCATAAAAACTCATTAGGTGAAAACACAATAAGTGGATAATCATGAAACATCATGTATGAATCGTCACGCCAAAGAAATGCCTAGACAATCCATCAAATGATTAATGCATTTAAATCAGCCCAAATAAACTCCTAGACTTTGGAATCTTAACCACAATATGTTTTTAATCAACATTTCCCTATCAACAAAGTGTTATGTTTATTTAAAGATTTCCAATGCATCATAAATGTGTTATTAAATGAATATGTCCAAAATAATCTAATAAAAACCACCCAAACACAGGTGTTCCAAATGCCTGTTGACTATTCTTCTGTCTAATGAAATGAAAGTTAAAACAATTTTCCTCTACAAGACAGCAATCTAACAGCTTTGAGCAGGAATGGAAAACGAAGTAATGAAATATGGTCTAAATGATTAATCTAATACTCCATTTTACATTTTCTTTTCTTATATATGCTTTCTACAAAGCTACATATCGTTATTTGATTTAGATGCAAAATATAATAAAAAGCTTGATATTACATATACACCTTATCTAAGACTTCTACGATATCACTTCGTCTGCCTTAACAAAGGAAAAACTGGTATTGAACCGTGACATGCAAGTATTAAGCAGTTTGCTTATCTTAATACAATAGCTGATTTCATTTCTTGGTTTTTGCAGTTTGCTTTATTGTCATCTACGGGCACACTATTTTACTGGTAAATTGATCTAGATAACAAGATTTGAGCTAAAAGAACAAGCATTGTGTTGCATAAGCGTTGCCAATACAATAAAAATTGAAATGAACAAAATGTTACCTTTTTAAATGCTTTTACCAGAAATCAAAATATTGCAACAATTGAATATTAATTACAAGAATTTGATCCTTTTTTTAATTTTACAGTGATTTAAAGCTATAGCTTAAAACCTGACCAATTATGCTAAATCCATCATTATCACAGCAAGATAACTCAAAAGCACCACCACTCAAGTGTCCATTAATTTTGGAAAGAGCTCGAGTTACAACCAAACCCCAAGCCACTTGTGGAAAAAAGATGGGATCAGATTTTTGGCATGCATGACTTAACCTATTAAGCTTAGAGGATAACTAACACCACTATTTTGGGCTAATCATCATTATTACCATGCCAAACTAATAGTTCTTCCAGTCAAGATGTTTTGATAGTTAAAGGATAATATTGTTCTAACCATCCAGTACACATACACCCCTGGAGAATAAGATGCATCCAGTTATTCTTCAAATCCATGAACTTTTCACAATCACTGGTAGTGGAAGAGTGATGAATTCAAGCATCTACAATCCATAGGAGTATTCTCATTGATAGTTGCAGTAGATGAAGAAATCATGGTTTAGCAAATCAATGCACTCCTTGCTATCAGCAAGGGATTCATGGTACTGGACAAAGAAATCTGGATGTATACTCTAGAGGTCAATAAGGAAAACAGTAGAGCCCCACATAAGTACCAGGAATGAAACAACTTTCGCACAGGGGATTTCGATGGAGAATGAGCTACAATGGTCATCATTCTTTTCTACTTCCAATCAAAAGCCTAATTTCTATGATATGACAATTTGATCATATGCATCCTTGCAAAATAAGCTATCACCTTACTGAAACCTTCTAGCAAAATATCACAATATGCAGTGCTTTCAACAACTAATAAAGATGCACATAATCAATGCTGGCTTTAGTTCTTCAAATCACATGTATCAAAGGCAGCCCACAAAACAATAGCCAACTAGAAACAAGGGTGCATTCATTTTTTTAAACAGTATAAACTTATAAAAGAAAGAGCAACTAACCTGATAAAGGTGTGAATTGACCTCTGCACATGTTTGATGTAGTGTCTCAAGCGGGGCACCACTAAGCTCAAACTGTCCCCCTGGTTCTAGAGAGATATTTTGCTTTCCCTGCTCAGGAAAAAAAGTAGAGCTGCAGTTAAAATGCATCAAAAGATGACAACAATGGAATCCGATGAACTCGAGAGTAGAGTTCAGATGGAAAGCAAGTTGTTTTAGGGATTTAGCAGTAAACATTGTGCTTAAGATCAGACATCATAACAATTCTGTAAATAGGCAACATTGGTGATTATTATTAAAAGCTAATACTCCAGAATCTAGAATACTTCATGATCAGGTAAGATGAACTGACATAATTAACAACTTCAACAAGTCACAAAAAAGAATAGACTGCTGATTTGAGATGATCATTACTTTAATTACTTGCAAGTCAATTTAATAACAAACAAAGATAAACTGTGTGACTACCTTGAGATGTACAAAGCAACTATCATATATATAAAAAAGACCCAAATATATCGCCCACAAAAGCGACTTGTCAAGGTCCCAAGTAAGTAACAAACAAAAATTGTTAATTTCAAGATTGTGTACCAGAAAAAGACAGTACTTCATTTACCTGCTTAAGTCCAATGACATGGTCCCCCTCCATTATTTTTTCCCATTCAAATCTCTCAGAAATTCCATTTAGCAAAGCTGCAATTTGTTCATAGCACATAGGGCGAAGCGTTTCAACCTCAAAGCCAAACTTCTCATGTTCTGTACCTATCCTGCCAACAAAACTAACCTAAGATATTTAACTGAAAAAAGCAATTCAGCATATAAACTTATCTATTCATCATAACTCATAGCAAGAGAAATTAGAATATGATGCTAGCTGCAGTGTTGTTAGACTTTTATAAAACATGATATGAAAAAAGAAAAATCTGTCATATGTCATGAATCAGACTTTGCTGACAGGAGAATTATACTATCAAGTATCGCTCAGGTGGACTCACAAAACAAATGCCAACACAGTTGGTCACAACATTGATAGAGTTTGTAACCACCTGTTGAAACAATGAAAACCAACCTCAATAGAAATTGCAGATGCTCCCTGTCTGATCTGCAATGCCTATGAAAGAAATCAACATCAGCAAACCAGCCATTCCTGCAGCCTGTATCACCAATCCAAAGACTAAAGTTTTTAACAACTATCAGACTATTAAGCCACCAATCCCCAAATATTCAAATGCTAGAAGGGAAATTTTGGCATGCATCATGGCCTCTGCTCAGCCACATCCCCATGTTATCCACAGCCCATTTGCTTACATGCATACGTTACAGAGGAAAGGACCATAAAAGAGTAGGGAAGGAACCAATACAAGGAGATGCAAGCATCTGCCTTCAAGCCTGCTAGTATCCTCTTAATACATTACAGGATATTGCCTTCAAAATTCATGCGAAACCCCCCAATGGCAACCTCCTTGAAAGCCCTGTTGAACGTCGAACCCATATTGTAGTGACCATCCTCTTCATGGGTGAATTGTTCCTTGCTCTGGCTATGTTTTACCCTTGTAATGACTGTCAATGCAAATTTCTGAACAACGAGCCATACTATAGTTCACGACAGACTCAGCAAGCCATTTTCCCCAAATCTCCAAGTCCTCATCAATTTTCAAGTACAAACCATTTTCATCTACGTTCACTGTCTATGATCTACATTTTGTAGGCAAATTGAAGAAAATTCAATAAAGCAACAAAGTGAACCAAATCTCCATCTTTATCAAAAAGACAAACCACTTCGACACAAATGGAAGAACAAGCCCAAGTAGAAACAACCACTAATTGTACACCAACTCTGTGCTTTTCAGTTGCTGGGACTTCCTGATACAAACATAGTCAAGCCCTCAAAAGTCCCTACCCTGAATCCCATCATTATGCCCCAAGGGAAAACCTTTCCAAGAACTCCTAGACCATTATATGTTGTATTTGCCATTACTCTCTTTGCCAAATCAACATAATTGGACCCATTAGGGGGCCACCAATGCCATGATTGAAGAACAGGCAAGGCCTATGCAACATGGATCCAAAACCCCCTCCCTTGCCACACACAAAAATCATATGACATCATCCAAGAGATCTTGTCAAGGATAAAAATGCCAAGAATAGTCGTCATTTTTTGGCTCTAAAGATCCAAATATGTAACACCGCGACTTTAAGATGGACATGATGATTCTCAAAGGCCAACAAATACTACTGAGTGTCTAGTCTTCACAACTTTGCTTAAGGGATACATCCTTGTTTAATCATTTGCTTTCATTTTAAACTTTAACACCCTGACATGCATTGTTTTCAAACTCGCTAATTCAAAGATGCCAAAGAAATTCACTTAGCAATTATTCAATGTCAAATAATAAGAGAGAATATCCCTTCAAAGCTATTAATAACACTTCAACAAAATATTGCTTAAGATGGAGCCTTTTGTTCAAAGAGTGAATCCCAACAACCCAAAAGTTCATTTGTTTAAGGGTTGAATCCTAATGACCTAAAAATTCATTCTCTTAACATCTTTCTTTCACATTCAAGGATACTAGGGAACACCTTTAGTGCTTCATCAAGTTCAAAGAGAATTTTAAGAAAAAGACTATTCCATGTAGAGAGATAGATCACTCAAGAGAAGGTTAGAGAAATCCAAGTAGATGAGAAGTTGAAGCAATAATCCAATAAGGTTCAAGCTCATTGCTTCCAAGACCAAAAGCCCATGAGAGCTACTATTACATATAAAATGGCCCTAGTAGCAATTAAGAAGCAAGAATGCTACAAAACACCTTCAATGAAGCTTAATCCTAATCATCAGAGTAAGAGAAAATACTGCATGAACTATCTTGAACATAGAAAAAAAGAAAGAAAAATTGCAAGAGTATAACATGCAAAAGCATGAGGGGAATCCAACCACACGTGATATCTCACCAAAGGCACACAAGCCCAAATGTCACTTAAGCAATGCCTTTTGGGACCATCCACCACTGACAAGGAAAAGTGTCATATTAATGCTTTTAGATATCATTTTTGTGGGATCAATAAATATCATTCAAAACCTTAACCTTAACACAGCTAAAGAAAAATTTTTTTTGCCAAGTTATAAATCCTCCAAGCTTAATTCTGATAACCTTTCACTCTTACAAATCTCTTCTCTTGGGAATCTTAATGATAATATTATCATCATTTGAGCCAACATTGTCAACTAAGAGGTTTAATTAGTCCTCATGGAAACCAAAAGCTCTACCAACCTCTTACTCCCAAAAACCTTTGAAATGAGAACACCACAAGAGACCCACTGACAACTTTTTTAACAGCTCTAATAATCCAAGGTCAAGGGAATAGCAAATGCCTCTTATATTGGAGTGCAAGACAAGATACAAGTTGCACATGACAAAATTCATGTAATGAAGGCAAACTTTTCTTGCAATTTCATCTTTGGGAAAACAATGTTTAATAAGTTCATTATCATCTCCGCGAATCACCTCATGCTTAAATTTCCAATACCTTCCAATATCACAATGATCAAGGAGAACTGATCCAACCTCAAAAGCATTATCTAAACACCAAACACAAACTATAAGAAGCCCTAATAAGGAAAGAGTGAGTATAAGAACTTAAGGTGGCAATGTATCTTTAACATTGATCCCATGAGTCCTCCAAAAATATACTCATCCTTTGAAATCATAACAAAGAACAAAAGGCTACCACCCTATGAGATCTTTCAACTTATTCAAATACATTTTTTTTGGGCCCTTACATATATGTTAGAGTTCAGAGAGAAATAAACTAACATTATCTATAAATATGATGTATGGTTCGATAAAAAAATGGTAATTCATTCCAAAAAAAGCAAGCAGTTCACTGAACGGAAATGTAAAGGATGCTATTTGTTTTCTTGAATCCTCCCTCCCCAAAAGGAAAAACATGAAGACATAAAATTTAAAAGAGTGATTTTTTTTGTCACATTAGTATAACTTCTATAAGAAATACTGACATTAATCAAAAAAGAAAGGCTTAAAGAGCATCTACTAATATAACTAAAAACATTATCAAAATAATTCTACGAAAATGTTTTATTGAAGATGTTTAAAAACATCAAGAAAATAAAGAAAAAATCTTGGTTTGAACTATGGATTGAGTCGTACAAATATATAATCGGATCCACCATGTTGGAATTGACCACAAGGAATGTGTAATTTAATTACTAATTAAATTAGTTCAATCTTGGAATGAAAATTTCAAATCACCTTTGTCTATGAACAAAGAATTTGCATCAAGCTCAAACTCCCTTCTTGAATGCAAGCTCCCCCAAAAGCACACAATAATGACGAATAGAGATCTATTAGTAGCATTCTCAATCAAGCAAGTAATTTTCTCAGCTATGATAGATCCCATAAACAAGATATTTGGGAACAAACAAACTCGTTAATTGAATCTGAATTAAGTCAAAATGATTGATTCAACAAGTTCTTGCCAATAACCACAGCCCCTAATAGAAACATTAAACTGAAAGCCCAAACAAAATGAGCACCTAAGAAAAAAAGACCACATGCAAATAATGAAGAACTATAAGACTACATTACCTGAGATGCTTGTGCCTATAAGAAATCTCAAAGTCATCCATTAATAATGTAATAAAACTCCACACAAAATTTCCTACTACAATATGACTACTCCTTGATCACTTATAATACCCAAAAATCTGATAGCATTTTCCAACTGCAATTGAAATTGACAGTTGAAATTGCATTGTACATCCAGAATACACCTAGGAATACATGATCTCAAGCGAACACTAATTTCATTTCTTTATATTTTCATTTTTATCTTATTATTATATTTTATATATTATTTATATATGTAAGAACATGATACAATGACAAACCCATGTAAATATTCCTTCATAAAAAAATGGCCATAAAAGGAGAAGGAAGGTTTGAATGCCAACAGACATCTGCTTATTCTCTAATTCACCCGATCTATTTTCTTACGATACATAATTCATCAAAAAAAAAGATCTAATGAATTATGAGTTCATTTGTATCTAAATATTCTTGTGGTTTTGGAGAATCAAGCTATAGTCACTCTCGAATCTCGGATTCAAATCGTGACGATAGCCAGAATACTTCGTATCAACAGATGAGATTCCAGGTTCGAGTTCCAAGCATCCAATCAATATATACCAAAGTGATTCTAAAGGTAGGAAAAAAGAAAAAACAAATTTTAGAAATGCAAATGCACAACTTTTCTTTGAATCAAAAAAGATCTTTAACAAATACATTTACAACAATGAATAAAAATCATAACACATCTGAACCGAGCATGAATATTTCTAGGAGTTACAATTTAAGAAGATAGGCTTTGTGTGAGTCCCTTCTACTACCAAAACAACTCTTACCCTTTATTAGGAATAGGTAATCTAAACAAATAGCTTCGAAATTTTAAGCTTCATGTAACTATTCTTAAATTATACCAAATTTGAATGATAGGCTTATTGATAAGATAGGCTTTATATAAGATATGAGAACTTTCTACAACAAGGCAATGCCTTTTAGCCATAAAAATAAGGAAGCCACATACCAAAGGATTATCGACAAGACAAACTGAGATTAATTAAGGAGAAAAATTGAAGCTTGCTTCAACAAAAACTTGATCCAAAACAGAGATATATAAAACATCCCATGGGAGTTCAATAAACACAAGAGAACCTGCAAGCAAACAAATCTATCAAAATACACTTGGAGACATTCACCATTGGCTTATATTGCCCCTTGATGTGGCCTTGAGCTCCAAACTTATCTATTGAATTTAGTCTCATTGTCATGGCCTCGAGCTCCAAACTTATCTATTGAATTTAGTCATTGATTAAGATTACTCTTTATCTTGTGATCTTTGGCTCTAGCTTAGTTTTCAAATGAAGTCATAGGTCAAGATTAAGCCATAACTTGGTACTAGAAATTACCTTAGCTCTCTGACCTCTGATGGGTTGAGTGATCTACCCTTTTGGGTCTTGTGGTAAACTCAATATTGTCTAAACAAGTTCCCTTGTATTTACACCGTCTTAAGCTATATCAATAAAGCATACACATAACAGAAGGACAAAAAATATTAAACAAGAAGGTTTCTTTTATTAATCAAAATATTCATCAACTTGTTCCATTAATAGATCAAGACATTCACGAAGCACATATTCTACCAAAGAAATATTCACATCTACCTCCATGTTGAAATCCATCATTTGCCAATTCAAAAGGAGACTATCGCAAACTAGCTGAGTTGAGCAAGAGTGGTTGTATTCTTTTATGAAAGCCAAGCTGACTTAAGTCAATAAGAATGTCACTACCCCTCAGCCAAGTGTAAGCCTTATGTTCATGAATTTCATCTTTTGTTTTCTTGAAGTTGCTCCAATAAAATCAAAAAGGAGGCCCACAATCATAGTTCAACCTTAGTCTATGATACCTTCAGTTTTCTTAGAGTCTTGATGCCTTTGAAGAGTAATGAATGACCCTAGATTTGCCCTAGTTCAACAAGCCAACAACTTGGAGTCTAACAGCACTCAGCTTTAACTCAAATTCTTTGTTGCTGCAAATTTCTCATCTCTGAGCTTGCTTAACTCCTCTTTGGCCTTGTTCTCCTCTAATGGACTAAGGTGCATGTCCTCTTCATGGCCCATTGCACTAAGACAACTTGCTTATCTGCCATCTTTTTTATTAACTCCATGCAGGCCTGTCTTTGAACATCTAATTGTGTGGCGGCTCATCATTAGGCATCATAAGAGCAAAAGAAGAGCAATAATGAGGAATCTAATGATGGCATCATAGAGACAAGCCTTGTCTATCCTCTTTAAAGTTTCTTCATTTTCCAAGGAAGTTCAATATGTTATAAGTTTCATGCAATTTTTCAATTCCTGTGTCTTAGAAGAACTTGAAGAAACCCCAATACAGTGCTTCACAGTACCATGCTCCAATAATCTGCAACGGAAGCTGACTAGGCCCAATTTTTGGGGATCCTCAAACATTCTAAAGAAAGCATTAAATCTTGTTAGCAGCTTTCGAAATGACCACAACAACATCAATGAACTTGGCTCCAAGTTACTCTCCAACATCGCACGATTGATGAAATTGTTTCTTGCATATAAAACCCTCAACAATGCAGAAGCCGTTGAAGCAGTGACTCAACCTACTATTGCATGGAAGGAGCTTTTCTCTATTCCTTTCAAAATCTGTCCTATACTTCCTGGAGGCTGTCACATTGGCCTACCTGGGAGAGCACCAAGGGTCCATTAAGAGCCACTAAGGTCTTCTTTTGAATTAGAAAAAAACTAAGCTTCTAATCTTGTAGGCAATGTGCTCCTCGGATAGTTGAAGTATTGATTCCGCAACTAGTGGGGCATCTGGCCTACAAAATGACCACAACAAATTGCTTTATGCAGAAGTTCGAAGATTCTACTACCTAAATATCACCTTTGATTGTGAGCCTTAGTAACCAGTAGGCTAAAGGGATGTAGGACAGTTGATGACTTGATGAAGATCAAGGAGAATCTGGGAACTGCACGTTTCTCCAACTAAGGAAAGAGGATGGCCAAAGAGCTGCTTCCTAAGCATCTTCAGAAGTACCATTAGCGACTAGTAGGCTAAAGGGATGTAGGACAGTTGATGACTTGATGAAGATCAAGGAGAATCTCGGAACTGCACATTTCTCCTACTAAAGAAAGAGGATGGCCAAAGAGCTGCTTCCTAAGCATCTTCAGAAGAACACGGTACAAAGAGCTTGACCAGTCTACTTCACTTCATACAAGTTTTCAAAACCATCCAAGTTGAACTTCTGTCAGCCAACTTCAGCATCTGCTCCAACAAAGACATCATGACACCATCTCAAACAAGTCAGCAGAAGGCTTGATGAAACTAAATGAGATAGATACTTGGTACCCTACATGTTCCTCTAGTCAGAGGAGGAAGGCAGGTCAAGGATTTTCTCCCAAATATGCCTATGGAAGAACATTTTATCAAGCACTTGATTAGTCTCCTTCACTTAGAATAATGTTCTAACCTGACCAGGATAAAGAACTTGAGATTCAACTTGAGCAACTACTAAGTACATTGTGGCGAAGAAATTTGGCCATAGCTCCAACCCTAGTTGCACTGTGACAAAGTCATAGTGGTTACAAACCTTTCCAAAAGCCTTATGGATGGGAGGTAGAACCTTAAACAAGAAATTCAACAAAGACACAATCCTTTCCAATCACTCAATTATTCATGTGCCATAACATGAATCTCTAGGTCAGACACAAAGGCCTATAAGTTCCACAGCATATCTTCCTGAGTAATTAATAAGACCCTATGATCATTGTTGCTCTAATATCTACCGATAAGATGTCCTTTAAAACAAAATCAAAGGGAAAGGAAAGAGGAAAGAATCACCTGAAGGACAACAAAATGAAAAAACAATGCAGACGAATGCAAGAAGCAGGCAGAAATGAGCAAGAGCAAGGAGCAAGGTAGAAGAAGATACATTGATGATGTCCCATTCTTATAATTCCTAAAGAAGACCACACAACATAACTTGTGCTGGTTCAAAGGACCTTCATTCCTTGACAATCAAGTCAAATATCAATCAATTGAAGAAGCTCACACAAGCCTCTCCATCAAACAAAATATAAATTCAAATATTCTCAGTAAGACACGGCCCATCACACTAAGTCAACTCCTGTCCTACTCAGGTCACCATAACCAACAACCTAGTACTGGTGCATCACGAGTCCACATGATTCCAAATTACAACAAAATTTTAACATTAAAAACTTCAATTGTAACACAAACACACACACAATAGAGAGATCACTCATAAAAGTTACTAAGTGGACGTGAAAGACCAAAAGATGGTTTTGTTTATTACTAATAAATGCAGGTTACAAACCAAAGGTCGTGTGGAAGCACAATAAAAGTTCCTCAAGGCCTATTTAGATGACTTCAACCAGCTCCCTTCTCACTCTTAGCACCATTATTATGCCATTGCATCCATTCACTAATCTAATTGATACTTCCAAGAGGATGATCTCCTATCAAAAATCTCAATACACCAATCAAATTTCCTCTTAACAAGTCCATCACCACAATCAAGATTCCTTCAGCACACTCCTTGCAAAGGCCTTCATCTACATCCAAAATAAATGATCATCAACTTTTTTGAGCATGTCACAAAAGGCATTGTTCACTGAATTCAAGAATCCTCTCATGCTAGGTTTGAACAATTTCAATCATAGTTTGAAATCCCTTTTCCTTGTCATCAAAGGTCGTAGTTGTCTTCCTTATCTCCAAGTCATACTAAAAAACTCAATGAACCTTATCAACCAAATTGGCGATATCATAAGTAAACATTACCTTAATAAACAATCTTGAACAAGTTTCCAATTTACCAAAAGCTCTTCAAGAGAGTAAAAATAAAGGTCAATGTCTCAATGATCTCCTCCCCAACCGCAAGGAATCCATCTTTAAGTTTTATATTCAAACTCAAAAGGTACATAAATCAATGGCTCTTTTCCAACCCTACTAAATGACACAACATTCTCAACATAATTAAGATGATTGGTTGCTCACTCTCTTTAGCAATTGGAACATCATAGGCAAGTTGTTCCCACTTAATCATTAGATCTTGGTTAAGAGAATCCTTCACCAAGGGTATCTCTGATCTTGGACCTCTAGCAATAGAAGGGACTTGTAAATGAATCAAGACCTCCAAAACTACTTGGGAAGGCTCCATGCTAACCAACTCTATAGTCTGAGCATCAACTAACCCATTAGAGTCAACCACAGAAATATTCCAATGACTGAACCTTCTCCTCATCAAGTAATAAAAGTCATCCCATGTTCACTTCTTATTCATGACCCAAAAGATGGTGAAGAGCAATAGTGAGAAAAACAAAAATTTACAAAAATAAAAAAGAGAGACGAAAGAACCAAATAAAAGGAGGTCGAAAAACAATTGCCTAGCTTAAAAAAGTTGGGGAGACTAATAGTGTGTGATTGGTTGAATTCTTCATAATCTAAATTCCAGGCAGCTCAAGTCAATCCAAGTTGTAATAATCCAGCAAGTGGCCAAGAATCAATTCCACCAATGGACGCACGGAGATGTTCAATGCTATAAAACACATGAATGGTAATCTAAAATGTTGGGGGAAGTAAAATGAACTAAAATCTACTATCAAAAGAATACTAATATCGAGATTGACTCAGATGGTCTTGAAAAAACAAGAATGTTGCAATCCAATTGGCCATAGCTTGAAAACAAACCTGTAGTTGACAATGGACAAAATAATTACCATACTCAATAGAAATAACAAGATGCACTCCATGCTTGCATAAACCGTAACAACTACGAACATAGGCAGGATCAATGGATCAATCATTCATGCATCACCAATCCAACAACCAAGGCTATCAAAAACCATCGAATGGTGTTCCTCTTTATCAAGTCAATAATCCCTAGGCACATTCAAATAATGAAAGAAAATTTTGGAACAAATAATGTCCTCCATTCCAACCACAACCTAAACTCCACCATAATCATTCAAGCACACTATTATCCCTCTTATTCTACTAGAGTTCACTATGGTCAAACCTTCACGAAAAACCCCCATATTAAGAACCTTTTTATAAAGGCTCTATTAAGCCTATACGACTAGTAATAAATGCTGGCCTCAAAACAAATCAAGAGATGCACTCCATGCCCACCTCATACTCAATAGTTATGCATGGAGGTGAAATCAACAAGATTGTCATTCATTGTGGGAGCACATTGCCAAATCCAAAAACTAGAGCTATTATCAACCATTGGATAGTGTTACCCACCATCAAGTCATCAATTCCTAGGCACCTCCAAACAATAGACGAAAATATTGGTTCACAAAATGAGCTCCAATCCAACCACAACCCCAGCTTACATATTCTAACCAAATGCATGCAAGCATCTACCTCCAAGCATATTACCATCCTCTTAATCCACTAAAGCCTACTTTACCTTCATGAGAATAACTATATAAAGACCATTCTTTCAAGGCTTTTGACTACTATACTCACATTTCACTTGTACTTTATATCTCTTGTTGATTGCTAAGTCATGGTTTTTCCTTAAACCATATTGTTTTGTCATGTAAATTCCCTAGAAACATTAAAATTGTCATACAACTCAAAAACTAGAACAAAATAATCCCACCAACTGTTTTAACATGCATATGCTATGACCCGCATCTTGTGCATCACCTGGAGTTGTATGGAAGATATTTGGGAAACCCAAAGCAACAAATTTGGCTAACTTTGTCATGCACCAAGAGATCCAACAAAGTTGATCTATTCTTGAGCAAAATCCAAAAAAGTCAAACACAATGGCACGATAAAATGCAGTGGGATCACACAGAAAAAATAAATAAATAATAAAGGCAAAAATAGATACAAAAACTCTAACTTATATTAGAAAAAATCCTAGTCAACCTTTATGACAATCCACTCCTTTTTCTAGTAAAATAACTTGTAGGATTTTGGTGCTCTTAACAAACAAAACCCTAGACACAACACTCTCCCTCAAAAAACATAATTTTTGAGACCAAATTTCTCTAAGATTGACCACTCACTAACTTTATCTGCCTTGAGATTAGCTCTCTCTTTAAGCTTGCACAAATAATACCACCGCATGCAACCTCCTCTAAGTATCTCAGCCCAATCTATAACATGTAAGTACGGCCCATTATATTCACAAACAACCTCATCAATACCCACTTCTAAAATGCAGACGTCTCTCGAGATTTTAAAACCCAAGACTCCATTCTTGAGCATATCCCTCATTGCATGAGGGTTTCCCTTAAGACCACCACTTCTCAAGGCTCGTAGCTTTTCGAGCTGCTTTCCTTCTCGCTCAAGGCATCCCTCTCCAAAACTTCCATGAATCGAAGCTTTAGACTATGCACTTGAGGTTTCAATAGTCTCAAGGCCACCCCAAGCAAACACAAATTTACTCTTGAAACAGCTTTTCCAACACCTCCTTATTAGGAACTCCCATCTAAAATTCTATAAGACTGCACCCTGGAAAACACTATTCTCAAGACATCTTTCTCAAGACTATTTCCCAAGATGAAAAACCCTATAACCAATTATTTGGTCCTTTTTTTGAAAGATTCCAAGTCCCTTTGAATCTCCAACTTCTTATGTTCAACAAAGCAAGCCATGAACCTCGAGATCCCCTTAATGTGCCTCTTTTTTGAGGAAGGACCCATCTACCAAGTTACGATCATGACTAAAAAAGGCCAAGTGTCATCAACGCCTACAATGCTTGCCTTGCCTTCTTATGGCTGAAGACAAACACTTCTCAAAGTTCTCTTTTTTGAATATCTTCCTCTAACCTTGCTACAATCTCTCACCTTGCAATAATACACTGCATCTCGCTCCAACATAGAATGACTCCCAAAAAACAACTAACACGTCAAGTGGAATAACGTTAGATAGCACATCATCAAATGAATATCCAAGAGATGATGAACTTCACACTACGATGTTTCTCGACTTTCACCTTGACCCAATTTATAATCCATTCAACAATGAATGGAATCGAATACCATCATAAGCCCAAGCTTTTTCATAAGAACTATAACAACCAGATTCCCACTACACCCCAACTCCAAGATTGCATTTGCCCCTAATTCATAGTATAACTCCTCTCAAAGACGAACCCTAATGTCGAGTTCCCCCTCACAACCTCTATATCTTCATCCATAGTCTTCACCATAAGTCCTTTCTCAACCTTCACCTTGACCCAGTTTATGATCCATTGGATAATGAATGGACTCAAATACTACCTTAAGCCCAAGCTTTCCATGAGACTTATAGAAACCAAATTCCCATTACAAATAGTCCAAGATTGCATTTGCTAGCTTCACCCAAATTTGAAGGTTTTATAAGTCCCTTGTCAACTTTCACTTGGACCCAATTGATAATTCATTCGATAATGAATGGACTCAAATACCATCTCAAGCCCAAGTTTTTCCATGAGGCCAATATCAACCACATTCCTACTACACCTTAAATCCAAGATTACATTCGCCAGCTTCACCCAAATTTAAAGGTAGTATAACTCCTCTTGATAACAAACCCTAGTCCTCCAACCTCTATACATTCATCCATAGTCCTCACCATCAATGACATACCAATGATGAGCACAATTACTCCCTAGAGAACCTAGGCTCCTCCCAAGATGACACCAATAGTTTTCATCTCCTTCTCGAAATCATGATTGCCTTGGATTTTAACTCACGATGCAACTTCTAGTATTCCCTTTTGAAATACCCCTATCTCATAAAATTATAGCAAAAGAGAACTCTCTTGAAAGAAACCAATGCGATAATTTCCAATGACCCCTTCTTATTGTTGTTTTTCAAGAAGCCACAAAAAATCTAAGTTTTAGATTCCCATCCCATTTCTAGAACTTTTCTCAATTCCTAGCTCTTCTTCTCCATGACCATAGACACCATCCTCACTTGGTAGATCTAGTGCACAAAACCACCAGCATCTAGCTTCCTCACAGCACATAAGTTAGAACACTTCTAGCAGAAGCTATTTGAATGAACCTCAATAAAATCCCTACATCGTACTAAAGTTTAGAAGATCATTCCATCATTTCAACACATGATGGGTGAAATATAACCTCGCAAAAGAAGTCTTAAATATAAAATGTACATCTGGTCCAAACAATCGTCAAACTTGTCAACATTCACCTTGCCTCTATAAGTCAAAATATCGATATGAACCTCCATCTTAAAGGACTTCACGAGACCTCATCCCTTGACCAATGTTTCTCGATGGCCAACAAGACCATTCTTTGAGGGCTTTCCATTGTCGAATCTAATTTTAGGCCTCCTTCTCAAATTATATTACTCCCTATTGGCTGGTGATTCATAAGGGAAGATGCCACCAACTCCTCCTGTCACATCATCCCATAAGCTGCACTACTACGCCAAAAAAGCTACTTGTTCAAATATCTTGGATGTCTCACTTTCTTGTGCTATCTTCTTACTACAATTGCTCTCGACCAATCTTCCAATACACAACTCGATCATACATAGTCAAAGGCTACTTGTCGAAACCCTCCCCTAAACAAATATACACTATATTAGCAATTAAGGTCTATTCCTAAATAAAATCCGAAAAGATTAAACCCAAAAACAGAATAATAAAATATAGTGGAATCATACAAAAACACATAGTAAACACAAAACTTAGAAATATAAAAGAAAACTTCAATTTGTATCAAAGAAAAAAAAACTAATCTCTTACACAAATCCCTGATGCAATCTCATAACACAACAGTAGTTATCAAACTCATTATCATGTGCATATTGCTCATCATATATAATGAAAATTAAGATAATGTCTTAGAAAAATTACATTTCATTCTTTCTTCCTTTCATATCTCATATCATGGTATCTAACCACAACATATTTCATATAATAACATAACAATATTATAAATGCTATGCCTAAAAGACTCATATAGCTTATCATAGTATTTATTCATTCCTCTATTTATTCTTTATCATGTTTCTCATTTCTTATGTTATTTAGTTTTTATCACATAGAATATATATTTATGATTATAACATATATAATATCATATCAATTGTATTTCACATTTATCATTAAAACATAAATACATAAGTGAAGAATATCTAAGCTTGAATATATTTTTTCATAATTATCAATAACATTTATATTAAAGTCAATTAAAATTTATCTAATTAACTTATTGTAGATTGTATTGATTCCATTCTTCTTTTTTGTTTCATTTCCTACAAAACAAAAATCATGCAAGTATTAATCATAATATGATCACCTTTTTGTGAATATCATTCCAAATCATTGAATGCGCTCATTGGACCATCCAAAAAAAATCTTATCAAACGTCTAGGGTTGAATCATCTGATCCCCCCAAAAAGCTCATAAATATACACATCGGGCCATCTGACAAGTCTGTCCATTGGCACAATAGGCACAAGAACCTCACAACTTGATAATATGCCAAAATTTAACAATTATTTTCCTTCAAACCAGAGGTCACATGGACTCATTCAAGCATGAAGGTAAAAGGATTACAGCTGTCCATTAATAAAACACAACCATGAAAACAGATCTTAAGCTCTAATGCAAAGAGTGTAAATATGTTGACCCTTTTTGACCCAAACAGAGCTTGGAATTATGCTGGATTGAAAAGTACTGTGATTAAAACACATCGTATGAGCAATCTTGATTAAAAGCTGACCTTGATACTCATGATTTCTACAGCTCAGAAATCTCTCTCCCAATTCCTTTACTCAATTGCAGCAACCTTCCTGACCGAACCTCTGCTTTCCTTTGTTTTGATGTGTTTCTCCCTCTCCAACTCCTGCCTAGATCTCCAGGCACCCACAATAGCTCCACTGAAGATTTCTTACTGCAAAAACCCAGAAACTTACTGTTTACATTTGAGTTGCTGAATTTTTTTCACTACAACCCACAGTCTCTACTGAAGCCACCTTCTATTTCTCCTTTTAGCTCGCTCTTCTTATTTTCCTCAACAACAACTGCAACGAGCAACACTTCTTGAAGCTCCTCTCAGTAGAAATCCCTTCCTCTCCTTTTCCTCGAAATCCTTACAGCTTTCTTCCATCTCCAAGTTCTCTCTCTAATTTTTTTCTTTTCCCTACATTTGCTTTCTTCCTGCCCAAGCAAATCTGCCTACTCTTCTCTCCTTCCCAAACCTAATTTCTATTAGATATGGTAGTCAACAAAATGCAAATTACCAAATCATCCCTGCTGCAAAGGATAACTTCAATTTCATTAAATTTATTCTTTTATTTCCTTCAACTTAGAAAATCCATAATAATTTATTTATTATATTTCATGCATTGAGCTTTTCAATCATATGCTCAGATCTCAACTCCGAACTACGTTGCAAATCGACATGAATCTCAAGATGCAAATACAATATTAGTATTTTACTATGACATATCCAATTCTCACAATATCGCTTTTATTATATCAAGTACACATTATTATATACTTACATATGAGTTTCTCATTTACACACATAATTTACAAAAATTAAATGCTCAAGACATTACATTAAAAGGTAGAGAACATGAAATTCAAAATCCTCTAAAATAAAAAAAAAAAAAAAATTTCATGAATAACTCCTACTTAACACTATATTGCCCAACCTCCTCCAAGTATCTCGTCTAACTATGTGCTCAACTATTGATCTAAAAAAGCATAGCCAATTATTTTAACAAACAATCTCATGAATCAACTATTACTCAAGACCCATTAACAAGACGCATAAATCTCGCAAAATATTGAATTTTGATACTTCTTCCTCAACCCTATCCCCCACCACACAAAGATCTTCTCACCACTATTAGTTCCTAAGGCACATAGATTCCCAACCTATCTTCCTTCTTGCTTAAGGAATCCCTCTCAATACAATTTCATGAATTAGATCTTTAACCATTAAGAGCATTGTCTCAAAGATTTAGTACCAACAAGACTACCCTCGAATAAGACAAAATTACTCTCAAGAAACCTTTTCTCGAGATCTCCGTCTCGAGAACTCCCATCTCAAATTCCTCAAAATCACCGCTCAAGAATAGTCATTCTTGAGATCTTTCTTAAGAACAAAAATCTGATCACTAATTAATAGCTTGTGTAAACTATATTTGATTCATTTGCTCTTTAAATTGAAGAGCCATTATGAAAAAGGATTATTGATGAAGGTAGCATGACACACCTACATCATTGAAGAAAAACATTACAAATGATTAGAAAGGAACCAATCCAAATAGATGCAAACATCTTCCTTCAAGCATATTATTATCCCTCTTAGTACACCAAAGCCTATTGCCTTCAGCCTTCATGAGAGTTCTCATTTTGAGAGCATTCTTTCAATGCATTTTACTACCATAATCACAACTTTACTAGCGCTTTCCTTCTCTCATGAATTGTTACTAGAAATTATCAAGGTTTTACTTAAAAATGCATGGGCTTTTGTCATATATTCCTTGGTTATGTATTGATGCTGATTTTTAATTTGTGAGAAAATAACAAAAACTTACTTTATCAAAAGTTAAAGAAAAACTATAGAGCTGAGGGGAAAAGAGCTTCGGATCCTCATAAACCAAAGATAAAAGAAAATAAGACGAACTATCGTCAAAAGAAACTGGCTTTGAAGAAACAACCTCGAGAAGTTAGCCTCGATGAACTAGCCTTGAAGAACTAATCATGAATGTCTTGAGCCCAAGAAGTTGGTCTCAAAGGTCTGGCCTTGAAAGGCCACCTGGGACTAATGTATGCATTCTATTGACTTGACTTAATTAATTATAACAACCAAGTAGAAGTTCTATTGCTAATGATGTTGTTTGCAAAATCAATAATACTACTTGATAGAAGTTTGATTGTAGATGACACAGCGAATTCAGCTATAACCACCAAGTATGGATTTTGGTCATTGATTATGTAGCGGAGTTAGTCATAACTGTCCAACTCATCATAATCTTAAAGCATTGAATCTACATTTTGCATGTTAGAAGTAGGATCTACATTATAAAAAAGTAGTCTCAACAATCTAGTTTTGAAAAAGCAACCTCGAGAAGTTAGCCTTAAGGGATTAGCCTTGACAAACTAGTTGATAATGTCTTGAGCTCGAGAGGTTGGTTTCGAGGGTTTAGCCTCAAGACATTGGTCTAGAGAATGTGATCTCAAAAGATTAGTGCCGACAAGCTAGCCTTAAGGAATCAGTCTCAATGAATTGGCCTCAGGAATTTGGTCCAAGGCAGTGAAGAGTCTATCGCTAATATTTGTCAGGTGGATGTGCTTTAAATCAACGACTGAGATCAAATAGATGAATTTTTTAGCCTTCAATATGGCACAACCCATTCCAATTGTCATATAGCTCAAAGAAAGTTCATGATAGTTTCACCAAGCTACTTCACCTTAATACTTGATCAAGTCCTAACCAATTTTTTGTATGAACCAAATTCTATATCAAGAATTGGAAAGCTAATTATTTTGCAAGTTAGCTATGCTTAATTGGCTTCCACAATCCTTTTCTGATATCTGGTTCCTCTTAACACCGTTAAACAAACTCCCACTGCAAGTTGAGTTCTTCAGATTTCATAAAGGTGATAAACTGTATGGCAAATAAAAACGCCTGTAGTATCTTACAGGCATATACTGCAAACCAAGACTTGTGCATCATCTACTGCTTTATGAAAATACTTGGTAAAATATTATATTTACAATTTACAGAAACTCTGGTCCTGTCAAGAGAAAAAGCAGATGCAGATAGTATACATCATAAATTGAACCTGGAATACAATTTTCTACACAAAAATGTCAAGAAAAGTCTGCAGTCTGGGACTTGGACTGCATTACAAGTGTAAATTTTAAAGCTTACAACTCAATCAAGAACATCATAAAGCAACCTCCCTTGTATAGGCCAATTCTCATAGTTATTTAGAAGAATTTAAGCAAAATTTATCCAGAAAACACCCATGGTGCTCTAATCATGCCTGTATTACACAATGGATATACAACTCTCTTATGGAATGCATCAAGCAGCAACTTTGGCCAAGCCCCCCATACACCAACAAGATCCCATAAAAAACTAGGCAAGAATTATGTTTGACTCTTTTGAAGTTAAAATTGAAAAACTCGTTCAGCTTGCAAGCTAGTTTTAAGTTTATCTAAACCCAAAGCGTTTTTTCTCTTTTCATCCAAGGAGACCCAAATGTAACATAATATAAATCTATGTAAAACGAAAAAAATCACTAGGCGAGGTATCAAAGCAATACATCAAAGACTAACAAAAGCATATGTTGAGAAGGCCAGGTAAACAGTAACTTCAACGACGACAATGCAAACCTCCATTTCTCCTTCGACTTGCAGCCAGAAGCAAGATATGACACGAGATCGTCTTTTGTCAATGGTTCCGTCAACACTGCGGTATCCTCAGCAGGCGGACTCGCCGCCACAGTAACTTGACGCATTCTGCCCAGTCCAGGGACAGTCAAGCTCAACCTCGGCTGCGTTTTCTTAGCGAACCGCCCAAAATAAGAATGTCTCACCAATTCCATCTTTGGAGCAACATTCAACACCTTCGCATTAACATTGCACTCCATACCACTTAACACCTCGGGTTGTTTAAAGTTCGCATACAAACGGTACATAAGCGCCATTGACTCCTCCCCTAAACCCTTCAGAAGATTACGAAACTAAACGATTGATCAGTCGCACGTACAGATGGATAACGAAATCAAGTACCTCGAGGACTGGTCGAACTAGGGTTACGTTTGAAGCTCTCTTTTCCCCAGAGCTTTTCCTTAAAGGAGGAAGACGATGACAACGACGGCACGGTTCTGAGTTAGCTCGCTCAAGTATCGGACGAAAGCCGTCGGGCCCGCCACAGCCGTGCGCAAGCGGTGGTGGTGTTATGGCCAGGGTGGACTGCACCACTGGGCCCCGGGATCAAAGCTGACATCAACTTCTGGAATGGTGGCATTCCAACTGGATCCGATAAGCGTATTGTGGTTGCTGAAACCGAACCGGGTCCATTTGAGCCACCGCTTTGGGCGAAAAAGCTTTAAAAAATGGAAAAGCCAAACAGAAAGTCGCGCGCATGCTTCCCAGAGGTGACCGCATCCGGCCCACAACGCACCACAATTGCACGACGTATTGCCGAGCCAATTCGGTAAACCCGGTCCGTTATTTTACTCATTAACTGATTTTGTAAATAAGAGATAAATTATTAAAATTGTTTATATATTAAAGTAAAAAAAAAAAACAAAACATTTTTGAAGTAGTCTAGTAAACATAGTTTCAATTAAACACTTTCACATTTTTCATTATTTATTTTTTAAAACAAAAAATGGTTAAAAAGGATGAAATCAAAAAATTTGAATTATAATTATCAATATATAATGTCTATCCAAATTAAAATTATGTTATTATTAAAAAACATTGATAATAAGAAGAATACACATATTAACTTCAACAAATAATACATAATTGTTAAATGATAAAATTTAGATAAGTAATATATTTAATTTATAGTCATAAATGATGTTTGACATGTGCAAAAATATTATCGTATTTGAGAAATCAAACTAAAAAGATATAAGAAAAAAATAGAAAAAATAATGCATGATTATTTATAATGCAAAAAAAATTGAAGAGAACAAAAACTATTATCTTAAATGATTGAGAAATTTTCTTACTTTTTTGTAAGTTAGCAAAGGACTTTTTCAAAACAATTATTCTCCAGCTAAGTCAAGAAAAAAGCAAAAGAAAAAGAACAACCAATGAGCTAGCAAAAGGTTGTAAGCAATAAGTTAATAGATTGATAAATGAGAGAGTTATTGTTGCGTGCAATAATCAAAATCAAGTGCATCTTTTTTGGGATAAATTTAGTTTATATATTAATGTAAAAAAAGGTGATGGTGACATATTATCATTTAAAGATCCTATTGCACTTAATAGAATATTAACCATATTAAATATTTTAAGATATGAAAGATTGACAATTAAACAAGAAAAATTAAATGGTATGTTCATATTTTCAAAAGGATTGTATAACAAAGTTTTTGTTCTTGACATCAAAACTAACAATTTTAACAATAAATCTAAGCAAAACAATGAATATCTAGGCATGGAAGAAAGTTTTGATGAGTAGAAATCAAAGTCAAAGTAGATTATTCTAAACAATCTTACATGAGAAGATCAAGAATAGTGAATTAAAAAGGCTAGAAAAGTCTATAAAGATTAGTCAATAATGCTTTATTAATAAAAAGATATGTAAGAAAAGTGTCAAGAAAAAAGGAGGTAAATAATTAGGATAATAATTTATATTATGTTATTATACTTTGTTTAAATTTGAGTTATTTTTTTTTATTTAAGTTGTATTACATATATTTTTTGTGTTGAATATACTCATATGTTTAAGTTTAAAAATAAAATTTATTTTGTTTTGAATCAAAAGTTATTATGGTTATATGTTTTAGGCTTTTCAAAATCATCTCAATTGATCATTTGATTGTCTCACAACTATTATATTGTAATGTACCTTCTAAAGGTTTATTGACAACTATGAAGTTGAAGCTGATCATTATAGATCATTAGTAATCATCCCAAAATGTTATAGCCAATTGTCTAGGAAAATCAATTGATCCTTTTGAGATGCTCAATCAAGCTTGTAAAATAGATTGTTATATTTCTTGCATATTGTCCAAATAATTTAACCTATAAATAATTATCTATTTAACATTCATGCATTCTATCTATTATTTAATCACATATACAAAGTTGTTTTCACACACTCTCATGAATATTTTGTAACACTTAAAAAGAAATCTAAATCTTGTTTTAACACCTTGTTGCAAGGATCGATGATAAGATATTGTGTTTTAACGTCGCTATAGTTTGATCTTTGATTAATCTCACCTTTTTATCTTACTTTCTTGTCCTTTGCATTTTTACTCAGTGAGATATTAGATAGATTTGTGTTCATTGAAATGTTTCATAATTAAGTTAGACATTGGTAAGCTATTTCCAAATTTCAAAAAACTTTATAATTTTAAGAATATGATTTTATTACATTTTCATAATTAAAGTTTGATAATTTTATTTGTCTAAAAAAATTGTATAACCTAGTTTTGCTATTGTATATCATATCAACCCTTCTCTAAAGTTAGTTGTAATATGATAGTATAGTGGATTACAAGTTCCATCTTTAGATTTAATAATGATTTTTCCTTTATCACTTTGATTTAGTAGCATTAAGTTAGGCAAGATTATAACTAAATAAAACTAGTGTAGATTTTTCCCAAAAAATTAAACACAAAATATTGCAAATAAGTTGGAATTTTTATGAAACTTTGATGCATTTTATGTTCTTCATTAAATCTTGTTTTGCCATGTTGCTCAATTTCATCATTGATTTTGCTTTCAAAAACAACCTAAAAGGTAATTTTGTTTAATGGTTTTGATATCAATGATTATTAAAAATTTGTTATTAGTTTGATAACATTTATTTTTTTTTCTAATTATAATTTGTGAGGTTCTTTTGGAGTTAAAAAAATGTAAAAATTATTATTTGGTATACTAATAGTAGAGAACATGTGCATAATTCGATTAGTTGACAAACAAAAAAACTTAGTGTAATGAAAATTATTTGATTTTGTGCATATAATTTTTGTTAATAATTCAAGAAATCTAAGACTTGATTTGTGTACAAATGGATTTAAACTAAAATGGTATTTAAAATAGTCAACAAAATTGTAGACTAAGACTAATTCTTTTGATTAGATATAATTAATTATCAAAGTTATGTATGAAACACAAATTTCTCGTGGTAATTATATAAAATTCTAAGCAAAAAAAGTCTAGCAATCAAATTGAATTCTATCTTAAGCCATGAATGATTACTTAAGTTGTGGATGAAAAAGGCAAACTTATATAACACTAAAACAAAGGAAACATTTGCATAGAAGGCATAATATTTGTGGACAATTAATGATTATGCAATATATGATAACTTTGCAAAATGCATATGACATTAGTAAAGATTAAACAAACATAAAATATCTAAATAATAAAAGATAATGATACTATTTTTGTCATATAAAGTGATTGTCATATGATCGTGTTTTATAGAAAAGGGAAAAAAAAATTTTAATAGTAAGATCAAATTTGGCAAAGCTCTATGTTCAATCAATTGAAAAAAGTTGGTGCAATGTTTTTTAAGCTAGATTGTTGGGATTCATATGCCTTTATTTTAATTTAGATTTTTCATTTATAAAAAAAATATTATTATCAAAATATTTTATTAAATATTTTTATAAAATATATCATATCAAAACAGTATTAGATATGATGGATATGAGAACTAGATAACAATTTTAACTCAAAGTGAATGACAAACAAACATATTATTCACATGCTTTTAAACCCTTACAAAAGCATTGAGAAAATAGTTTTGGTCTTACCATCTTACAGTTATTCTCTTATAATTGAGATGTTAACAATCGTAATGACTCTCCTATAGTTGATAAAATCTTTTATTTTAAAAAAAAAGAGGGAGATGTCTCTTTTTTTTATCTAAAATCCAAATAAGTTGATTTTTATTCATATAAATAGTCAATTTTTTTAATATTTATCAAACAAAGTTATTTTAATATCTATAAAAAGAGAATAGATCATCTCAAAACACTATTAGGCACAATGGCTATGAGACTTAGATAACAACTTGAACTTAAAGTTAATTAATAGCAACCAAGCACATCGTCCATATGCTTATTAAACCTCTTACTGTCTCTTACAACCTCTCTTATAATTGTAGTGTTGAAAGCCTATACAACTAGAGGAAATTGATATCTTGTAATTGACTACAATGTTTCATTCCAAATACGACCAATTCTTTCATTAGAGTTTCACCATTTAAAAAAAAAAAGAAAAATATCCCCTTATTAATCTAAAAGTCAATTACATTGAATTCTATTCATATAAATGTTCAATTGTCAATATTTTATCAAATAAAATTTTTTGAATAACTATTTTTAAAATATCATACAAATTTCATTTGATCAACCCTTTTTTCTTTTCTTCTTCTTTCTTTTTTTTTTTTTTTTTTTTTTTTGTTGAAGCAGCTTCCTGCTATCTTCTCTTCCCCTTGAAGCACACAACAAAAGCCAAAAGCCGTCTTCCTTTCTCTGCTCTGCAGCTTTCACAGCATCAATTTCTTCCAGCTTACATTCATAGAAGAACAGCTTCATCAAGATCTGACCAAGGCTTGCATGATTCAGTACCAATGTACTAAACAAAGCCCTCCTTAGTTTCCTCCTCCGGCAGGTCCTGATGGTGGAATCCTTCCCTTCGGGAGGACAGAACTCAGCACGGTGAGATATCCTCTGTAACGCTCTTCCAACCCATCAACTGCTTCTTCCTGCATCTCTTTCCTGGGCACTGCCCGAGCCCAGCATGAGCTGCTTTGGAGCATCATAAAACCCAACAGCGCTGCAGATAGGAACACCAACAATCTTCGACGCTTCATCCCTACAGGAGAAGAAGAAGAAGAAGAGTGGATGATAACAATGCTGGTTAAGAAGAATTAGCCTGCAACATATATTAATGTGAAATCTACCTTCATTTCCTAAAATTCTTTATTATTATTAATCCATCTCATAAGCCATGCTTGTCAACCTCCTCAGCCGGGGATGGAATGATCACCATATGTCAAAGTTGAGGATTTGAAACTTTTATCAATCAAACTTTTTGGGGGATGCCTGTTTTCAATCCAAAACCATTTAAATACACATTGACTTGTACATCAGGAGCAACAAATGGCTATTTCTCCTGCAGTGATCAGGTTTTTTTTCTTTTAAACAATGTTTGACATCTAACAGATAAGGACTTTTTGATTTGTGACAGATATAAATTCATCTCCAAAGTCTCAACTTTCGTCTCCTATGTTGGATGTAAGTCATGGCATTTATTTTATTTATATAATTCCTGCCTTATTAAAGTATCAGTTCACTGTCAGCCTATGGGTGTTTTGTTTATTACTGTGGAATATCTTCTTTTGTTTTTTAAGCCGTGTGTGAAGTCTTTAGTAAAGCAATTGGGGTAACGTTTTGATCTATCATAAGGTAAACAAGAAGGAGGATTACTCATCTCAATGATGGGTTTTAAGCAGAAGTTTGTTTAACTTCCATTTGCTAGTGTTCTATGAAAGACCAATGGAGAGGATGGCATATTCAAAAATGGGTTAGCAT
Source organism: Vanilla planifolia (assembly GCA_023846275.1). Classification (NCBI taxonomy): domain Eukaryota; kingdom Viridiplantae; phylum Streptophyta; class Magnoliopsida; order Asparagales; family Orchidaceae; genus Vanilla; species Vanilla planifolia. The sequence goes on along the minus strand of CM043871.1, from coordinate 18,880,944 downwards.
GAGAGCAAGTTTAATGGTAAGTAGAGGAGGATGACTAAGTGTTGTATCGGTTTGATTGAGGAGAAGAAACCATAAAGGTGTTCCTTCTTAAGATGCTATATTGGTGATACAAACAAGCAAAAGAATAGAAAGATTTTGTTGAAGTGATATCGGCCTCTATTAATAGAGGACTATAAAGTTCTAATGATGGCATAACAAACATAAGAGACAAGATTGATCTAGGAACTGTTTACATTATAATGGCCACTGGTGGTTAATTCATAGGGAGAGAGATATCGCCTACTTGATTTCTAGAGAGGAGAAGGAAAAGTATGAGAAAAATACCTCACATATGGGGCTAAAATAGAAAAGGAGCTCCACATAAGAGAAGACCTTCCACAATTGTCTCTAGACTAGAAAAGAGCGGAATAAGTTGGTCACTAATTGCATGTTGTCTAGGAAAAAAATTTTGACAAAAAAAACTCACCGAAACAAAAGTTTGAATGAAGACAAATCACTAATGGGCTAATTAGCTCATAACTAAATGCACAAGGATATGACATGCAGAATATGTGCATACGTGTGTGTGTGTTTTGTGTGCGCATGCATAAGTGTGTGTAAGAGTGCATATGCTTGTGTGTGCGTGTGCACATGTGCACATATGTTTACATGCATGTGTGTGCACATGTGTGCATGCATGTTTATATGTAGGTACAAGTGTGAGTATGGATGTATGCACGTATGTGTACACGAGTACAGGTGTGTATGTCCATATACGTGTGTATATGCGAGTATGTGGGATGTGTGTATGCAGACTAATTAATATTTTTATTTATTATTTAAATTATCAAATTTTCATAATTCACAACATTAGTAAACAAATTCTAATAAAAATAAAACGTCATTAGATTTATTTTGATGAACTACTTCTGTTAATATATATATATATATATATATTTAAAATATTTTATTTTTTTAATTAATTTTAATATATCTTAGAAGAATGTATATTTACAAATTAATTACAAAACAATAATACAACTTAATCTTTTTTAAAATTTTAGACTTCATATTTCATTTATTTTAATCCACCCAAATGGTCATTAAAGCTAAATTTTGAATAACATGATCCAATTAAAAGAGCATTTATTGCAAATAAATACCCACTTGTATGACTATAATTATGAGTATGTTAGAATTTAAATTAAACTTGGTTAAGTTTAAAATCTAAATTAGGTTATATTTTTTTATTTGATTAAAGAAAAGAATTTGGTTAAGAATATTAATTTAGTCTTAGATTATGATTTTGGTAGGTAAGATTAGGACTAGGGTATTTTAAGCTACAACTAGATCAAGTTTAAGACTAAGACAGTATTACGATCAAAATTAGTATGTTATTGATCTTAACCTTAAAGTAACATTAATCTTAACCTTAAGTCTAACATGGTCTTATCATATTAAGAAATTATCTCGATAGATAAGTTTATCTCACCTCAAGTTGATTTTTCCCTTAAAATGTGTTTCACAATATTATGACATTGGCATCACATATAAATACTATATTTAATCTTTTGTTAGCCAATATAAGATAATTCATTACCATACCTATACTCCTAGATGCCTAATAAGAGCTATTACTTGCTTTGTGATTTCTATCTCAAAACATCACTTGGTATCTAATTTGTTTCCTCTTTAGTCCAAAGTATAAATGATCCACAAACTTTTTCTTTTTTCTTTCTTAAAAAACATTAAACTTTTAGAAAGTTGCTTCTAGTGCCAAATGTGACATCATGATCTCAATTTGTCGAGGTGCTCTCTTTTGAGTGTCCCCTTTCAACTCAAGTGGGTTTTGCCCTTAAAAGATTCATTGATATTTTAAGATTATGATATCTTATATAAACATTAGAATCATTCTTTTAAAAACTAATAAGAGATAATTTCTCAATACCTTGCCTTTTGGATGCTTGGAGTTTCTTCTTCTCTAATGATTCCTCACTTAAAAATTACATAGTATTCACTCTTTAACCTCTTCAGTCTTTAGTGTCACCACTAACCTAAATAATGCCCAATCTAAAACCTAAAACAATTATTGCCTGACCCTTTCTTAGTACCAAGATTACACTATCCTAATCATGAGCACACTTAAAATTAATGCATGACTTATTCTAGTATTAATACGAGATTATCCTAATAATAAATCAATTTTATCTTAAGTTAAGCTAGCTCAATCTTACCATTAAAGTAACATTAATCTTAACCTTAAGACTAACTTGATCTTATTATTTTAAAGAATTATCGTAGTCGATAACCCCATGTCATCTTGAGCAAGTTTCTCCCTTAAAATGTATTTTGACATTAGCATCACATATAAATACTACATTCAATCTCTTGATAGCCAATTACGATAATTCATTACTATACCTATACTCCTAGAAGTCTAATAGGAGCCACTACTTGCTTCATGATTTTTATCTTAAGACATCACTTGGTGTTTAATCTCTATCCTCTTTAGTCTAAAGTATAAATGAACTACAAGGTTTTACTTTATTCTTCCTTGAAGCACACTAAACTTACAAAAGGTTGGTTCTAGTCCCAAATGTGACATCATGAGCTTAATTTATCAAGATGTTCTCACTTGGGTTACTCCCCCTAACTCAAGTGGGTTGTCTTTAAAAGGTTTCTTAACATTTTAAAATTATGATATTTCATAAACATATTAGAATCATTCTTTTAAAAATTAATAAAGGATAATTTATCTTAGTGCTTTATCTTTTGGATTCTTGCTTGGAGTCTCTTCTCCTCAAAAGATTCCTCACATGATATTCACTCTCTATTTTCTTCAGTCGTTAATGTCATAACGAATCTAAATAATACTCTATTTAAAACCTAAATAATTATTGCCTGACCTATCTTCGACAAATCTGTCATAATCCTAATCATAAATACACTTAATATTAATACATGATTTTTTATAATATTGATATTAGATTATCTTAATCATAAGTCAACTTTATCCTAAACTAAGTTGGCCTAATGTTAGCATTAAAATAACATTAATCTTAATCATAAGACTAATATGGTCTTATTATATTAAGGAATTAGCTCCATATGTAAACTTATCTTATCTTATGTCGATTTTTCCTTAAAAAGTGTTTCGACATATTATGACATTGGCATTGCATTTAAATTCTACATTCAATCTCTCAATAGCCAATGTAGAATAATTCATTACTATACCTATAATAGTAGAAGCCTAATAAGAGCCATTGCTTACTTTGCGATTTCTATCTCAAGACATCACCTGATGTTTAACCCCTGTCTTCTTAGTCCAACATATAAATGGCCCACAAGCTTTTGCATTGTTCTTCCTTGAAACATATTGAACTTTTAGAAGGTTAGTTCTAGTGCCAAATGCAACATTTTGTAAATTTTTCAAGGTATTCTTACTTGGGTCATCCTTCTTAATCTAAAAGGGCTTTTTCCTAAAAAGGTTTCTTGATATTTTAAAATTTTGATATCTCATATAAATACTAGAATTGTTCTTTCAAAAACTAATAAGAGATAACTTATCTCAATACTTTATCTTTTGGATGTTTAGAGTCTTTTCTTCTTTAATGATTTCTCATTTAAAAAAATTACATAGTATTCATTTTTTGACTTCCTTAGTCTTTAGTATCACAATTAACTTAATACCTTATTTAAAACCTAAAATAATTATTATCAGACCTTTTTTACTATCAATATTATGTTATCTTAATCATAAATACACTAAACATTAATACATGACTTATTTTAGTGTTAATATTATATTATCCTAATCATAAATCAACTTAATCCTAAACTAAGTTGGCCTAATTTTAATATTAAAATAACATTAATCTTAATCTTAAGACTGACTTGGTCGTATTATATTAAAAAATTATCTCAGTTGATAACCATATCTCATCTCAAGTCAGGTGTTTCTTTAAAATATGTTTTGACATATTATGACATTAGCATCTCATGTAAATACTACATTCAATCTCTCAGTAACCAACGTATGATAATTTATTACTATACTTGTAGTCTTAGAAGCCTAATAGGAGCCATTGCTTCCATGGCAATTTTTATCTCAAGACATCACATGGCATTTAATCCCAATCCTCTTTAGTCAAAATTATAAATGACCCCATAAGCTTTTGCTTTCTTCTTCCTTAAAACACATTAAACTTTTAGAAATTGGTTCTAATGCATCATCATGATCTCAATTTGTCAAGGTGTTCTCACTTGAGTCGCTCCTCTCGACTCAAGTGGGTTTTTCCCTAAAAATGTTCCTTGTCATTTTAAGATTATGACATCTTATATAAATATTAGAATTATTTCTTTAAAATAATTAAGAAATTACATAAAAATTACTCTCTAACCTATTTCATTTTTAGTGTGAAAGCTAACCAAAATAATATTAAATTTAAAAGCTAAAACAATTATTGATTAACCTTTCTTACTACTTATATTATATTATCTTAATCAAAAGTACATTTTATATTAATGCATGACTTATTCTAGTCGTAATATCAGATTATTCTAATAATAAATTAACTTAATCTTAAGCTAAGTTGACATAATCTTAACTTTAAAATAAGATTAATCTTAATTTAATGACTGACTGGGTCTTATTATATTTAGGAATTATCCTTGTAGGTAACTTCATCTCATCTCGAGTCGATTTTTCCTTAAAATATTTTTCATCATTTTATGACATCGACATCTCATATAAATACTATATTCAATCAATCGGTAGCAAATGTAGGATAATTAAGTACTATACCTATACTCCTAGAAGCCTAATAGAAGCCACTTGCATCGTGATTTCTATCTCAAGATATCACCTAGCATTTTATCCCTATCCTCTTTAGTCCAAAGTATAAATTACTTACAAGCTTTTGTTTGTTTCTTCCTCAGAACACATTTAACTTTTAGAAGGTTAGTTTTAGTGCAAAATACGATATCATGATCTCAATTTGTCAAGGTATTATCAATTGAGTCACCCCTCTTGACTCAAGTGGGTTTTGCTTTAAAAAGGTTCTTTGACATTTTAAGATTATGATATCTTATTAAAATACTAGAACCACTTATTAAAAAATTAATAATGGATAATTTTTCTCAATACCTTTTGTTTTGGCTGCTTGATAGGAGCCTCTTTTTCTATAATGATTCTTTAAGAAATTATATAATATTCAACTTGGTTATCAATGTCTTTGATTTTGTTAAATATTTTTGTAATTGTAATGGGAATTTTTTTTAAAATCATGTTCCTTAAATCTATCATATATGCTTTGGTGGGAATTGCTTTATGTTTGGATTTTCTTGTTAGAATTCTTTGATTATGTTGTTGATCTATATGCATTCCATCCTAATGAAAGAGATTTACCATGTTTGGAAGTCAATGAAGATTGCCTCAAAAAGGCAATCTTTACTTGCTCCTGTCAGAATTGTAGCTTCCAATTATTATAAGAAAAAGATTGTTTTTATGAATTAGGTTTTTAAGAAGAAAACAAAAACAATGTCAAGTGAAGCACATCACCATCATTGTGGAGGACAATACTTAATGCGATTAATTGCCTGGAAGATTGCATTAGCATGCTTAACTTTCATGAGGTCATACAATTGCTTATGCTACCTACAAATAGAAATGAGGGGGCACTACTTATGTGGATAGGAAGAGAGGGGAAGAGTGTAGAGTAGGAGGATGGAGATATATAAAGACAACTCAATCATTAATAAGCTAGCAACATTTCAAAATTTTGTCTAGCCCAAAGGAGAGGTGGAGTAAGAAATAGATTATTTTAGTCATATAAAATGTATAAAAAGGAAATGCAACGAGTGTTAAGTGTCCAAATTTTGAAAATAAGGAAGCCAATTTACTAATAAGACCATAGATAAGGAATTAAAGTGTATTTGATCCAATATTTAAACTATTTACATTGCCTTGAAAGTAATAGTTACTCAGATTATCATGCATTGGAAAATATAATTCCACATATAACATTTGAACTAGGTCATCTACACCTACTTTTATATTACCATAAAAATGAAGTCACAAATATGCTCTTTCATAAGATTGTCTTGATCTCAATTTTAATGATCTTGTACTTAAATTTCTTTGTTATATCCTTAGTAAAGAACTAGGATGCAAGCATATCCATTCTTTCAATTTCAAAAGAATGAGATAAGTTTTAGTAAAATTATCAATAGAAAATAGGCAAAGTCATTAGTTAAACTTGCATAATTTATTATATTTGGATTTGTTAATTGCTCTTTAAATAAGATGCCCATTGGCATTCTCAGAATTTTTGATAAACTTAATACTGATGTGAAAAATACAAGAACAATGATCACTATTTGATTTATCAAAAATCTCTAAAATGATGAAAAGTAAGAAAAGTTAGAATAAAATGATTTATGCTAAATTTTCATTGAATGGAGAAAATTTTGAATAATTACACAATCATTCTTGCTCTAGTTCAAACAATCAAATCATTCTTAGGTTGAATATTTTATTTCTACTTTGATAACATGTATGTTTTTGATATATGTCTCTCTTAATAGTGGTTATAGAGGAAATATTTCTTAAAATTAAGAATTCAACTAAAATTAAAGATAAACTTTGGATACTTAAGTTGATTGTGATATCTCATTTGATCTTGTTCTTTTCCTTCCATGGATAGAAGTCAACATGCCATACTTTAAGTAAATTCTTTTGGAACTCTTTCAAATTGCTTGACTATTATTTGTGATCCATTCTATTAACTTTGATTGACAATGATTTCGTCTTGTGCTTTGGTTTCCAACTCCATCAAGTTAATGAGATAATATACATGGTGAACCTTTAATCTCTTTTGGATCTTTATTCTTGTGGTGAACTTAAGCCTTAACCCTAAATGTACATCAAAATCCTAAAAGATATAGGAGGGGGACCAAGAAAGAAGGATTGGCCCTCTCTTTGGGGATGTTTTCTTATTCTTTCTCTCAAAGAAGTTTTCTCCAATAGGATTTTTAATTATAGTGCTAAAGTTTTTTATTAGAATAAGGGTCATTAAGTTCTTTAATGGAAAAGTTATGGTTACATCAAGAGATTCATGAAAATTATTAAAATATCTATTAATGATCAAACCTTTAAACATAGATCTAATTGTGAAAAGTAAAACATTGATAAACTCTATCAAATCCCTTTAAATCCTTAATATAAGATAAATTTGAATCAAACTTATCTATAAATAATTGGCAAATATTCTAATTTGAAAATGTATTGTCTCTTTATAAAAAATTTGAATATTTACACAAATTGTCTCTATTTCTACTCAGTTGGATAGTTTGTTCATGAAATATAAGTAAAGTCATATTGTAATAACATACTTAATTTGGTTATGCAATCTTTTGAATACCTTAACCCTGGTACATTTTTTTAATATGTCCTTAGAGCAATTATTGTAATCCAAAACCTATAACAAAATCTTGGTATACTTCAATTAACCTTCAGTTCTTTATAAATTTATGTTGTCCTTGAACCCTTGCTTGTTTTATGGTTTTAGACTTCGAGACACTTGTTAATTCTCATTTTGCACTTCTTTCAAGTGGTATGCTTGTTGTTGAATTTTCTCTCATGTTATTGTTGGGGTACGTTCAAACAATATACTTAGCCTTTAATTAATGAATCTTTAAGATATCAATTATTGGAATAATAATTAAATAGTTAAGATTATGTTATTTTTTTGAATAATACAATTTTTTAATGGTAACTCAAAATTTGGAATTATTTTGTCTCCTTATGAATTTTTTGCTATGCTTAAGAAAACTCAACAATAAAGTTCTTTTAGGGTTATATTATAAGAGATATGGTACAAGGGTTCCTTGCTTCTCATCTTTTGAACAAAAGTATTTTATCAACTTTCCTAGGTTTTACTTCTTGAATCATGTTCTTTTGTTATGCAACTTTTTAGAATGCAAAAGAAATCGATGCATTATGCAAAGCTAAAAACATAATTGTGATGAAACTAGAAGACCTTACATTACGTTTGACTTTAAAAAAAGTGATTATGGGTATACACTTTTCTTCGCTTTCAATAAATTGTTTTACAATTTTTTGCATATTTTTTATGAGTTACTTTTGGCAATGTTCTTTTGTGTGGCATTACTTAAACATGCTGTTAAGCTTAGCATTATACTTTCCTGTTTTTGCTTCTTACATTGCTGTTAATTCATAAATATGCTCATACAGCTAAGCTAAGCTCTGCTAATTAATATCATGAAGAACTAGTTGATGCATTATGGATTGGTTAGGACATTATAGTGTTCTAAAATGGTAAATAAGCATTAGGAAAAGTGAGTATAATAGAATTCATTTTGCAAGCTCAGAATGTAAGATTATATGAACCTCTTCAAAAGCTTTCATGCTAATGGTCTTTTTTTGCATATGGTAATGATCTATTGTTTCACATGCAGCACTTAGAGTTCTATTGTTTTGCATTTCCAACTAAATTATTTCAAATATTACCATTTAGCTTCATTTAGAATAGAGCAAATAATAATAAAAAAACTGATTTAAGTGCTATGTGTGATGTTTACTGTGATCAAATCAAACTATTAGGCATGTAAACATAAATTTTTGTGCAAAAATTAGTTTTTGCTTCATTTCATCATTGGTTGGTAATAGAAGTTCAATTATCTTATAATATAAAAATGCATATTTTTCATCACCATCGTATTTTTGCATCTGAATGAGACCATATTAGTGGTTTCTTTTGAGAACCCATCCCCATATTACCTCTGGCGTATTAGTATGTTCAAAATCTATCATAGCGAACCATGAGACGCATGGGTACTAAGCTTAAATAATTGAAAATAGTATTTTGCTCATGATGTATTATTTTTATGGTGAAATTGATAGTTTACATCATGTTTGTTTTTGCTAGATAAAAAGAAAATTTTGATTATTTAAGTAAACTAATAACAATGCAGTTGATGCAAAACTAGTTGAATAGGCTAGAATGTTAATGGAAAGCTATGACAATAATGCATCACTCAAACAATAGATCGTTTGGTATCATAATCATTACTCAAATAAGAAAAAATATGTATGCAGTTGATGCAAAATTTTACTAGAGAAAAAGAAAATTTTGGTCATTTAACTAAACTAACAACAATGCAATTGATGCAAAACTAGTTGAATAGGCTAGAATGTTAATGGAAAGCTATGTCAATTATGCATCACTCAAACAATAGATCATTTGGTATCATAATTATTACTCAAATAAGAAAAAATATATATGCATATATTTTCTAATATTTTTTGTTATAGTGATTACCTACTTGAATATAACTTATTTATGCTTATATAGTTTTGAAATTTGATGTATATATATTTACATGGAATTCATAAGTTGTTACATATGCTATCTTCAAGATCTGAAGTGTACCTCTTAACATTTAGTTTTAAGTTCCTTGGGATGTGGTCATGCACCTATTTGTGTTTATATCTACTTCTAGTCAATTTGAATACCTTTCTATTTTAATTGTATTAATGATCTTAAGAAACTATTATGTTTAAAATTTTGTTACTTTTGGAGAAGGTGGTGCTTAGTTGTTGTCCTTATAATCACATGGGTTTTAAAATATCCATCCCTTCTTCCCTTAACCTCTCTTGGTTTCTAGCATAATGGGAAAAATAAATTATCAACATTTAAAAAAAATATCTAGCTTCAAGCTTAGTTCAAGCTTCATATGTAATTAACTAAAAGTTTTATGAACATGGAAACCCACCACATTGTTATGTTAGTTTTTTCCTCTAATTGTGTTTTGTTTTGTACAAATTTTATTATTCTCCATGCGTGAGTATATTTGTAATTCAGTAAAAAATTAAGAAATGTCTTAATTCTTAGAGAAGTACTAAAAAAATTTTAAAATGAAGAGAACTAAAGGGTTGGCTTACGAACAGGAAAAAAGCCCACTCTAATTGTCACCAAGTTGGAATTGAAACAATATGTAAAATACTTTGTGGCTCAATAAAGCATGATGAATTAAAGTGGCTCTACTCAATCTAGGATTAACTTTGCCAACAGATTTATATTGTCTTTTTTGAGTTACTTTGGATTAATTTTTGTCACGTTAGTGTAAATCAAAATTTAAGACATGATAATATCTTTCTCTTAGTTATCTTTCTTTTTAATAGAGAATGTAAGAATCATGTGAAGATGAAATTCTATAACATGTGACTATAGGATTGATGCTATGCCAGTTTGTTGAATTTGGCTCATTTTCCCTATTTGTAGTAATTGCTGGTTGACATTTCTTTATTTAATTCTTTATAATTAGATGTGTCTTGTATGTATCTAGTGAGGAAACAAAGGCAATGAAAGTTTTAAAATTGTCAAATGCTTTAGAGAAACTAAGTGCTGAATTGGTTGCTACAAAATTGGCATATCAGAATGAGTAGGCTAAAAATAGGACACTTCAAGGGGAACCAGACTTAGTTTTAAAGGAGAATTCAAGTCTTTATGACAAATTTGCCAGAGTGGAAGAACTTCAAAAAGAGAACTAGTTTCTCAAGGTATGCCATGTTTGGATTGTGTATTTAACAAAGACATTGTCTTTCTTTTTAAAAATACATCATATTATTTTGAGCATTAGTTAAAGATGGTCATGTCTATGACGAAAAGAAGATTTAAACAAAGTAGATTGTTCATATGCAGTTATGTAAAAGCTTAAATATTAAATTTTAGATATCTTTAGTGGCTTTAATGTCTGTACATTGAACCCTATAACTATGTTTTACCTAATTTGATCCAATTTTAATCTTTAAAACACTAGATTTTTTTCACTCCTTTTCTTGCTCTTCAATTTACAATTCAATTGGAGCACTTAGCTTGAAGCAACCTATGATGGAATGAAAAATTATGGAGTTGGGTAATAATACACTACCAAGTTTGACAGCTTTGAAAAAGTTTAAGTTTGGTCAACATGCCCTTGCAATAATAATGGCCATTCAATATAATACTATGATAAGAGCAACAATGAAATGTACACAATGTACATTCATGGAAATCAACTATTTATTCATTATATGTAATCAAAATAACATATACTAAGTATAATACTCAATTTTTTTATCTACTTAAACCTTAAATTTATAAGCACTCTATCCAAATTTATAAAAAATTTCAATGAAAATAATTTAAATGAAGGTTGGGAGGGTGATCACCTTCATCTATCTAAAAAAAGCATATTAGAGAAAAAAGGAAAAAAGTTTTTTATCTAATTTTTTTTGCAAGTTTGGAATTGAATAAAATCAAGGGTGAGTCTTGGAAGGCCAAAATATATAAAAAATCATATTAGGCATAGGATTGATCTATTTCTATGGTTCTTGAACTATAATAAAATGAGAAAAAAATTATTTTTTGGACAAATGGTATGATCCATTTATGTGTGATACATTATAGAAAAGGTCACAATTACTTATTATATACTCTATTAAATGAAAAATTGGATTTAATAATAGAATTATGTAGTTAAGCTATAGTATATTAGACCTATTTTTCTTAGTAAATACAAAGGTTCCAACATAAACACAACAAAATATTTCTAAATTCATAATCAAGAAAAATTAATAAATTCACATGTCATAGTTAAAGACCTATTTTTTCTTAGTAAATACAAAGGTTCCAACATAAACACAACAAAATATTTCTAAATTCATAATCAAGAAAAATTAATAAATTCACATGTCATAGTTAAAGACCTATTTTTTTAATAAACCATATGCCTCATATTTGTTTAGCTTGTCAACTTTAGCTAAGGTAACTTTCCTTAAGAACTGCAATAGTTATCACATGATATATGTATATGATGATTGAATCTTAATCTTCAACAAGTTTCACCCAAATTATGTTTTGCTTATTAGATGAATGTTTGCTATGGCTTGATATATTCTTATCAAAATGCGAACATGATTTATTAAAAATTTATGTAGAGATTAATATACTCCCTTTTTGTGGATTGTGTAATATCAACATAGTGCATTTAGAAAAAGAACTCTGATACAAACAAGTAATGAATTTGGCTTTCCAACAATGGATAAAACACATAAACATTGTTATTTAATATTGCTTTCTATTTTTGTACCATATCTATGTTAAAAATATTTGAAACTTATGAATTTTATAATGGGGATTCTATTGAGATGTTTTTGAAGGATTTGTAGTAGCAAGCACTTGGTGAAAATATAATTAGTCTACAAATATTTATGTTGATAGGTTAAAAATGTATAATTTTTAGATGATTTAAGCTTCAAAAATATATATGTTTGTGCTCTTGATTCTAAAGAATAAGTTATATATTGGGATAGATCTTGATTTATTTTATGGTCTTTGTTGTATACATGAGTCCTACTTGTAGAGTCATATTTTTTTAATATTTAGTTGCTTATGAAGTGGAATTTGCATAGATCATATAGTACATTTAATTGGTATTGCATGTTATGTTATTTAGTACCAAAGTAATGCACTTGCAAAGCTAGTTGCATCATTTAAGCTTTTTATCTATATAACTATCAACAAGCACAATTAGTAATTACTAGTATATACCATGGTAACATGTGTTCACATATGGTTTTATTATAGAATTTAAGTATTAGATTTATTTTTCCCTAAATTATGAATTGAGCATAATTAGTTTTTTTTGTAAAGTTCATCAAAATCTCTCACAAAGAAAAACTTTAAATGGAACAAGAACTTATAAGCACCAAAAAATTGTAGTCATGGCTCTTCAAATTTGTTATAAGATATGGAAGTAAAACTTTTTCTGCTTCAATAGAATTTAATGGAGTACAAATTTATAATTTAAGATTCTAAATAACAAATATGATCTTTTTTGCTCTTTTTTAATGTAAAATATTTATTTTTTATTCTATTATAGGAGATAGGTTTCTAATAAACTAAACTATACAAGAAAAGAATATATTCTAATCAATGATATACAATTAAAATTTTCAATGTCATCTAAAATAATCTGCAACTGAGGAAGGAAAATAATTATCTTTAATGTTCCTTTTGTTAGATCGAGATCTCCAAGGATTCTATCACATCTCCAACATTATCCTTCGAATTCGTTAATAAATGTTAACTACTCACAATTTGCTTATAATAGGTTCAAAACTTTGCTTTAACATAGCCTTCGTCAAATACATGCTTCTTGTGTTGTAGATGGAATACAAGCCAAATTTATTCCTCTTTTTATCTCCTACTTTATGAAGTTCATATCAATTCTCACTTGTTTCTTGTAATTACGTTAATGGGGTTGTTGATAATGCTAATTGTAGACTTACTATCATTGTAGAGGATAATAGGTATAATAACTAGAGTTTATAGATTTTTAAAAAATCTAAACACATTAACTTATAGATTCCATGGACAATAATTATATACTTAACCTTAGCATTACTTCATACAACAAATACAGCTTTTTACACCTTAAGATCACAAAATTCTCTCATACTTGATTTTGAAATCTAATGTTGACATGCTATCTTTAAAGGAATAAGCACTTTGTGCATTTACAAGTCAATAATTTCTTTGTTAGTTTTTTCTTGAATAATAGTCCCTAGTATGGAGTTCTTTTCAAGTAACTAAGAATGTGCATGACCTTTGTGAGGTTATTTTGAGTGGGTTATGACATTTTCTACAAAGGAGAGGTTATGCCATATGATAAATAGATTTGTTCCTTTGACCTTGGATAGCTATCTCCTTTGCTCTTTCCTTTGTTCTCATGCTCTAAGGGTGGACTTTTTGGTTTGTATCCAATCATATCATTTTCTTTTAAGAGATCTAATATGTATTTTCTTTAAGATATATATATATATATATATATTTCTTATTTCTTGCCATCTCTATAATAAGAAAGTATGTCATTTGGCTAAGATCTTTTTGTCCCAACGTTTTATTTTTGTTATTGTTTTAGATTTAGAATTTTAGCACAATCATCATGAGTAATGTCAAGATCATTTGCACAAACCATGAAGATGAATTTCTTGTCATTGGAATAATTCTTTATGGGTAAGTTATGATCAGTTTGATTTGTTCTCAATTATTGAGAGCTATATTAAATATTATAACCAAGCCCTTCGTGCTTTCTTAAGCCTATATAATGAATTCTTTAATTAGCATTCTCTTTCTATTTTTTCTTTTCTTTTTTTAACTCTTGGTGACATTCTTATATATATCTCCTTTTAAAGGTCTCTTTTCAAAAAGTCATTTTTTATTTGAAGTTGACTTCGGCCTTGGACAAGGTTAATAATAATAAGTAATGTAGTTGTAACATAATTTAACTTTTCTTATAATGCAAAATGTTACTTTATAATCAATCTTATATATTTGAGTGGATTTATGGGCTACCAGTTGTACTTTTTATTTGTCAATGTACCCATCACTCTTACATTTAATAGCAAATATTTATTTATGATCAACATCTTTTTATTTTCCATTAAATCAACCATATGTTAGGTCCTACTCTTTATTAATGCTTTCATTTAATCATGAGTTACAATGTGTCATTTGAGGTTTAATATGGCCTTTTGTGCATTCATTCCTTAGTTGCAATCTTTGAAATTTGGGAACAATTTTGAGTGTGTAACAAAGTTTGATAATTGATTTTTAAAAAATAATCACTCTTTTTTGAAGAACCTAAATCATTTGTGACCATTAGAACACCTTCAAGGTCTTGTTCAGGTTTAGAAGATTGATAGTATTTTGAATGGTTATCTTTGTTTTATGGAGTAAACAATAATAGGTCACTCGATTCCCACACCTCCCTTTTGATTTTTACAAATTTTGGGTTGATATAAAAGGTGAGGCATAGTGTGGCTTTTGAGTATGGGTTTTATTGAATCTTTTATTGGATTGGGGTTTGTTGGTGTGAAGAGGATTGGTTGAGTATTGAGAGTAAAGTAGTTAAGAAAATTGTGGGATCTCACTATTGATTTTCATTTTTTCTATTCCCTTGATGTGATGTGTTAGCAAAATAAAGTCAATCCTCATGGAATGTAATATCTAATGTCATGAAAACTATTTTGACAAGAGGACAATGACATTTATTTCTTTGTTGACTTGGTGAATACACCACAATGAGACATTTAAAGCTTTTTTGATGGCATTTAGGATCATATCATGAACATAGGTGATGCAACCATATTCCTTTGCAAGGGTGGATTTTAATATGATACATAGGTGATGCAACCCAATACTTTGCTAAGGTGGATTTTAACTTATGGATATGAAGATATTGGTTCAATAAAATCTTTAGTGTTGTTTAAACCTTAGGTACTTTAGGTGCCAAACAAGGAAGTACGAGATTATAAATATGGCATCACTTGAAAAAATATGTAACTTGATCAGAAAGCCTAATGAAATGAGCAACTTCAAGGAAATGATTCTTTTTTTTAATAATTTTTTTGTTGAGGGGTATATGTATAAGTAATTTGATGGATGATATCATGGAATGCAATATATTAAATATGTACCGTATGAATTGGAGTTTGGAATATATTACAAATAGATTTATTGAAATTTTTGAAAATGATGCCTTCGATTTTTTCTTTTGTCAAATACCCTTCTATGATTTTCAATAAATGACACAAATGATCATTTTCTTGGTAAACTTATGATTCTTGTTGGACCACAAATATCATCATGAATTAAGTAAAAAAGTTTAAATAATTTATAATTTTGAGTGAGATATTTAAATAGTCTCTATGTACTTTTTCTCTCCTTTCGACCTTTAGTTAATTGGACTTCTAAGGAGTTTCTAGCAAGTATCTCAACTATGACAAGATTTATTACAATATTCACACTAATCATTCTCTAAGTTGTTTTACATTGAGGTTTGTCATTCCTCTTATAAATTGTAAGAGCCAAATTTTGAGAAATAACATTCATGGTAGGATGTATGCTTAGATGAAACATTGCCCTCTCCTCCTGTAAGCAACAAAGAGTTGAGAGAAGCTTGATTCTAAATATGTGGCCTTTAGCTTCATCGACATTAAGATTAAGTCATCGTAGGAAATCAATTAACCTTACTTTTTCATGCATTCACATGTATTTTATGTTATCATCAAGGTTTCTTGTTTAGTTTCATAGAAGAGTTTTATTACAATAACTCAATCAAGTTTGTGAAGTAATCAATCACTCTCATATCCTCTTGTCTTGTCATGCAAAGTTTATCCAGTTTGAAAGTATTGTGATGTGTTTTATAAGTCTAAATAAAAATTATCTCCCAAATCACTTTAAAAATCTTATAGGATAGATAAGTTCTAATTTTTTTTGGCTCCAATAAATTTATGAGTTTAGTTATTACAATGAATTTTTCTATTTTCAAGGTTTTGCAATCAACATAAGTCGATGAATACCTTTTTATTTTTTTAGTTAAATATCTAATATTCTTTTTTTCTCAGATAAACCAATATAATGGATTTGAACAATTCATGAAAATTAGTCCCATTCAGTCAATGTTGAATAATTTTAAGGGAATGAATCTCTATGCCAAATGAAAAAGAAAAATATAATAAAACATTTGAGTTTTTCTTTTTAATTGAATTCACAATCGATAAATCAACCACTCATTTATCTTCTAAGAATAGAAGTCTTCATTTTACTCTCAAAATTATGAGAAAGAAAGTTAATGATAAGACAAGCCAAATCGTTAAATCTATCATAACAAAAAGAAGAATATCTTTAAGGAAGATAATTGTGACAAAATGGATAGGCAGGACATAAATTTTTCTTGTAATAAAAATAAGTAAAACGAGTGAAATCAAAATGAAAAAAAAGGAAATCTCATTACTAATTGAAGGTGACCAGCCACAGTTTTAATACCATGAAAATAGACCTCAAGAAGATAAAATTGATAACTTCAAGTAAATATTTTTTTATAATACATGGAGGATGTATATATATTTATATAGGGAAGTATTTCCTAATCAATACCAAGAAAGAATTTGAATGATCTTTTTTGAAGAATAAGTAGAAAGAATTTATCTTAAATATTGATGCATAATTATAATCATTACAACCATTCAAAAATATCAACTTTTATAAAAATAAGTTAATAATTTTCTTTATGCATTTATTTAAACCAAGACCCTTAAGGATCCTACTGACCTTTAATACTTGTGGTAGTGAAAAATAATATTACTATTTTTAGATCTTTAATGTCTAATTTTATAATGTTAGGAAGGTGTCATATGCCCTCACCCAATGTTGCTTTAACCCATGGGATTAAATAAATTTTTCTTTACTGAAGAATTTTAGAAAACTATGCTTATTTATTATGGTAATTTCACAACATTGCTATTTATTTTCTTTAGACTTTCCTTACTTTGCATAGCCTTTGTTATCTCTTAGCTTGGAGAAAAAGTTTATAACTTTACAATAGAAGAACCAAATATTGATGCAGATGTTGCTAAACCTAACACTAAGGAAATCCCACTATTTGGATCTATATTTCTTGCTTTCCTGTGCCTCCAAGAAATTTGTAAAAAAATTGGTAGTCCTTTTGTTTTTGTTCATGCAAAATCACTCATTTGCATCTGTCTTCAACTTTAAACTAGAGACTTACATTAGCATAACCTTATCAGGTCATTTGTTTTTCTTGTTTTTTTTGTTTTGAGAGTTGACATAATTCTTATAAAACTCATATACATATACATATATATATATATATATATATATATATATATATATATATATATATATATATATATATATATATATATATATATATATATAAATCCTCCAAAACTTTTCAAATTTTCTTCTATGCAGTTTATTTGATTTACAACAATAAAAGTTTCTTAGCTATTCTAGTAGTTCAATTTTCTTTTTTATTTTAACATCTGTAGTAAATCTTGTGAATTTTTTTTGGATTATACCCAACTCTGTTATGCTTATTGTTATTTGTGTTGTCCTCTACTATAAACATGTTGATATTTCCCTCTCGAGTTATTATGTAACAGATTTTTTTCTTCTTAGTTGTATTATCTTTTTATACTTGAAAAATTCATATGCCCCATCTGAACAGTTTTAAGAAAAACTTTGTGGTGAATAAGAATTCATAAAGTCACTTTCATTTTGTTGGAGTCAAATTATCTAGATTTTTCAATTCTTGGTGAACTTTGATGTAAGAATATCAATAAATACATTAAAGAAGATATGGACTTCAGAGATTGTAAACCTATTATTGCTTGTATCATATACAAATATCTTCTAAATTGGCATGCTTTTGAAGCTAAAAGAATACATATATTTCACCATGTCATTGATGCTGTTAAGGTAATAATCATGTACATTCTTTATTAGCTTTTGGATAGAACAATCATATAATTTCTAATGTGTATTACTCAATTCTCATTACTAATGTGTGTTACTCAATTCTCACCAAACAAGCTAAGTTAACTTGACTTAAAGCTCAAAGCAAACACCCATAAAGGAGTCAAAAATTGAGATGGAGATGGTAAAGAGAGGGGGTAAGGGCCATACTTCATTAGCATCTTACTTGATGAACTAGTTGTGAAGGAAGAAAAGAGAAGCAAGGCTAAACCTTGTTCTATAGAGCAACTATGAAAGAATGAGAAATTCAAGGCTGTACTTCTTGAGGTTTTATTCAATAATGAAGCAATGAAGGAGAGGAAAGGAAGGCAAGATAACATTTTTCAAGGCTTTCATGTGATAGGGCAACAATGAAAGGGAGATAAGGTCGAAACCATGCTTTGCAAGACTTTCATACAATGGAGAATGATAAAAGAGAAGAAGAGTACTGAAAATCCCAAGTTGAAATTTGCCCAATTTGGAAAATAAAAAATAATAAAATGTTAATGCAAAAAAAGTATGAAAATTATAATAAAAGGATAAAGGTCAATAATTACTTTTTGAAGTACTTAAAGGTTGTTAGATAATCTTGAGCTCTCAATAATTACTAAAATATCATTAGTTAACATGATTGAGACATCCTTTGATATAAAAAAAGAAATAAATTTTTGAAATTCCAATAAAATTCAAGTACCCAAGAGGATTTTTGAGACTATTATGAATATTTTGAGAGTTGTTGAATCTTTAAAATTACCAAAACATTAATGAGAATGCAAAATCACCAAAATGTCATTAATGAGCAATGATATGATGTAATCAAATCAAATTTACTTCCACACTTTCATGATTGGTTGAAGGATTCTGAAGCATTCTTATTTTTAGTATTTCCAAAGCCACTTAATTCTCCCAAATTAAATTCTTATTATGGGTTCAAATAATTAAAATATCTCTTAAGTTCCATATCTAAACTATCCCCTATACTTCAAAATTATTCTTATGAGTATTCAAAATTGTTAGAGACACTTATTTTGAGCCTTAGAGTTTGTTTAATCTACCAAATTGTCCTAAATAACAAGATGATAAGAATGACTCTTGGCAAAAAAAGAATGTGATTTCCTTACAAAACTTTATAGTGTTCATGCCAAGTTACTTGTCAAAATGCTCTTTTAGTTCCAAAAATATCTATACTATACCATGTGCTTCAAAATTATTCTATGACACTCAAAATTGGCATACATTTTTTTTAAGATTTAGACTTCATCAAATCTACCAAATTGTATTAAGTGGCAAGATGACAGGAATGACTCTTCGAAACAAAAATGAATAAGATTGCCCCAAAACTCCATAATGTGTGGATGCAAAGTTATTGGGCACACCCCATAAACCTTCAATTGCTTCAAAAATCACTAAAACATAACTAAGGCAATAAAGTTACCAAAATATTCTTAGAAGTGTAAAACATGATTGAAATTTCAATAAAAAATGTAGTCACCCAAAACCATATAAAGTTTTTAATAACATTTTTATTCATCTGTAAAATATTCTAATTTACCAATCTAAACCTAAAGGTCAAACAACCAAAATGTCTCTTAAATAAATATTGAAAAATATTATGAAAGCTTCTTAAATCATTCCAAAGGCTATATGAAGCCTGACGTGTGCACCTTTTAAAGTTTATTGCTTCTTAAAGCCCACCAAACTCATCAAAGCACACATGAGGTGTAACTTACCATAATGTGGTCATTGACAACAAACTAATGTGCTCAAGTTCACCCCTAAAATTTCAAAATGCCCATGTTGGCTCCATTATGCTATCAAATGCCCTAATTAACATTTCATGTTTTTTGAACGTTCGAAAAGTGCTTCAATATGATTATAACTAGATTCAATTGCATCAAAACACATGTAGGTAGATTCCCATAAATTTAATGACCAATGAGGTAGCTACTCAAATCAAGTTGAATGTACAATCAAAGAAGGAATATATACCTAAATCCCTCTTATTAAATAGACAGATTAATATAATAAAATTATCAATTGGAGAGAAAACATATGCATAAATCACTCAAATTAAGGTATGAAAAACTCATAAAATTACCAAATAAAAAAAATATAGCAAATATCCAAACTATAACAACCATTCTTACATTAAACTACTATCTTGAGTTGGGACTTAAACCAATAAACTGGAATCGAAATTTCTCAACAATTTTCTAAATCCAAATTGCTTTACTTGGTCACTTCGAACTAAAACTACCTCGATTGGTCAAAATAGTTCAAATTGTCCCAATTGGTCTCTCCAAAAAAGAACTATCCCAATTGGGCCACATATAAAATGCTAACCTGTTTGGCTCTTTAAAACTTTAAAATGCCCCACTTTGCACTCATATTATGAAAATTCCCTTGGCATATCTCCCAAATGAACACAATTTTTTTGTGTATACAAGTTATGTTGTTCGTGATTCTTTTTATTTATACATTTTGTTTATATTTATTTTTGTAGGTGTTATTTAACTATTTTTCAATTAAGCATTTTCCCATTTTGCAATGGCTTTGTAGGGCTAAGTCATGGAGATATATGGTCAAGAAGCTTCAGGAGAAATAATGCTTGCTCTCCATGTAATTACTGAATCCCAAAAAATTGGAGGTATATTGATTTTACTTGCTTGTGTCTCTATCTTAAAAAAATACTTGCAAGAGAACATCCTTTGAGTCAAATGGGGTTTTCATCTTCATATTTATCAAGTTAGTTATGAGTAAATTAAGGAATTGTAAATAATAATATAATTTTCTATAATAATATGTCCAACATGTGCTATCTTGAATAATGATATTTTTTTATTGAAATAACCCATGTTTTGTTTTTCATATAAGTTGAACATAATAATTTTTTTAGTATTCTATATTTTTTCATGATTATGTTGAGAAATTCTCATCTATGTTGATGTTAAATATCCTCTTGGAACAATCACGTGTTTTTTGCAACTAAAGCATTTTTGGTTTGAAGCTTGCTTGGTTCTTTTAATGATTTATACATTATACACTTTGTTGTATCCCATCTCAAGGTTATTGTACTTTTGTGGATGCAAAAAATGCCTTAGATCTAACCCCAACTGAGAATAATTAATATTTTAAGATTATAATATTTTAAGACCTTAACATTTTAAGATCGTAACATCTCATATAAGCATCAGAATAACTTCGAACAACTTGCCACATAGATTCTTATTAAGAGCATTTTTTTCCATCAATTCCTCACTTAAGAAATTACACAACATTTGCTTTCTACCCTCTTTAATCTTTAGTGTTACAATTAATTTAAAAAATATATTATTCAAAAGCTGAAGCTATTATTATGTGACTATCTTAATGCAAATATTAAACTGTCCTAATCATAAATACACTTGATATTTAGTTAGAGTAGTATTATCTTAAAATTAATAACATTTTTATAGAAACATAATTGAAACTTGATCAAAATTTTAGCTTGTTATTAATTAATAATAAATATCATCTAATTTTAAATTAATTCTACTATTAGCTTCAATACATGTTTTATGCTAAATTTAAGGAACACATGAATGCTTTTATATCATAGTTGTAGCATATGCTAATTATAAACTTAGTAGAAATCTTTTGTTTAACTAATCAAATATTTATCTTAATCCTATTTAGATTCTATGCTTGTTGTAAAACTAACCTTATGCTCATAATAAAAACCTTCTTTTAAATAAAATTTAACTTCATGATCTTACTATGTCAAGGTATTCTCACTTGTGTCCTCCTCTCAACTCAAGTTAAATTTATTCTAATTTTTTTTTTGATATTTTAAGATCATAATATCTCATATAAATACAAGAATCAACCATTCAAAAACAAATAAGGAATATTTTATCTAAACAACTTGACACTTCGATTATTATTAGAAGCCTTTCCTTCTCTATTGATTTTTCACTTAAAAAATTACATAGTAATTAGTCTACTCTCTTAAATCTTTAATATCATAGTTAACCTAAAAAATATGTTTCTTAAAAATTTAAACAGTTATTATGCGACCTATCTTAATACTAATATTAAACTATCCCAATCATAAAAACATTTGGTATTAAGTTAGAGTAACCTTATCTCAAAATTAATATAATGTTTGTACAAAAATAATTAAACATTAATAATAATGATAGCTTACAAATAATTAATAATAAATATTACCTAATTTTTAATCAATTCTGTTGCTAAATTCAATATATGTATAGTCTTAAATTTAAACAAGACACTAACACATTTAATTCATAATTTTAGCATATAATAATTATAAACATAGTCTAAATGTTATGTTAAATTAATCTAATATTTATCTTATTTTATTCTAACTCTAAACTTATTGTAAAGCTAACCTAATATCAATTATGATAAAAACTTTATCTTAAATCAAATTTAACTTTATGATCTCACTATGTCAAGGTGTTTTCACTTTAATTGCACCTCTCGACTCAAGTGTTTTGCCTAAAAAATTTCTTTGACATTATAAGATCACAAAATCTCATATAAGCATAAAAAAAAACTCCAAACAACTTATGTTTGATTACTTATTAAGAGTGTTTCCTTATTCATCAATTCTTATTAGGATTCTTATTATGTTTTTTGTGATTTTCTTTTGTACATTTTGTTTATATTTATTTTTTTAGGTGTTGCTTAACAATTTTTCAATTATGTCTTTTGCCCATTTTGTGATGCCTTTGGTAGGGCAGGGTCATGGAGATATATGTTCAAGAAGCTTCAAGGAAAACAACACTTGCTCTCCATGTAATTATTAAATCCCAAAAACTGGAGGCACAATGATTTTTCTTGCTTGTGTCTCTATCTTAAAAAATACTTGTAATCAAACATCCTTTGAGTCAAATGGGGTTTACATCTTCATATTTGTCAAGTTAGTTATGAGAAAATTAAGGAATGATAAATAATGATACAATTTTTAGTGATAATATGACCAACAAGTCCTACCTTGGATAATAATAATTTTCTATTGTAATAACCCATATATTTTTCTTATAAGTTCAACATAAAAATTGTATTTTAGATTTTCTATATCTTTTCATGATTGTGTTGAGAAATTCCCATCTATGTTTATATTTAATGTTCTCTTCGAACAAACATATGTTTTTTGCTACTAAAGCACAATTTATTCCAAGCTTGTTTGGTCCTTCAAATGATTTATACATTATACACCTTGTTATATCCCATTTACAAGTTATACTGCTTTGTGGATGTGGAACACGCCTTAGATCTAGTTGTAGCTGAAGATATTGGTATAGAAATAGATAATTTACTTTTTTCCCAATAAGATAGTGGTGAGCAGGCTTTAAGCCTTTTGGATACCCTCATTCGAAGTGGTTCGATTGATGTTGTGGTTGTTGATAATGTAAGTACATATATTACAACCTAGAAGTTCATTATTAGCTGTTGTTTTAGATTCATGCCCTTTTGCAAACTACTTTAACCAATCAAACAATGGTCATTGTGCAAACTTTGTTATCTAATGTCTATTAATAAGTTTGGATTTTTTTTCTTTCTTGTAGTTTTGAACAAATCTTAAAATATAAACGTGGAGTTGAACATTTACTAGTCAAATTCCAATTTAGATAAGAGTCACCTTTTGTTTCCTCACATATGGCACCCTTATTATTCATGCTTCTTTTTTAATTATTATATTAAAAATGTTACATTAAGCAAGCATATTACATCAATTGCTTTATTTTCTTTTTCTAAAATTAGATATTACTTTTGTGGACAATTGATATAGGATAAAAATCCTATACTTAGATTTAAATCAAGCTTGGATACCAAAAATGATGACAAATTGGGTGGCATGTGATACCATAGTTGAAGGCCACTGATTGTTCCAAAATTTGATTGAAAATCTAATGAAAAGATTCAAAACTATTTTAACAAGTAATTTCTAAACAAAGTTTTAAATCTGATCCATTTGAAGTCGAGCCAGTCTAGTTTTGATTAACTTTAGTTGTTAAATGGACTACACTCAACTTGATTAGGTAGCAGATACTGGAGCTTAGAATTTGGTAGGTTCAACAATTGGGGAGGTGATGTGATGAGCCTCTTCCATGATAATGGTATCGTATGTGAGGTTCATGGATTTGGGTAAGGGAGGAAGTGGTCCAATAACTCAAAATCATAGGTGTTTTTGGGGATGACTAGGGAGGCTTTGAGTCAGGAGATAACTATGTGGTGGTGTTTGCAAGTATGTGGTCTAGCAGGAGATGATAGTTAAATTAAAGCATATGTGGGTTGCCAATAGTGGACAATAGTGAGGAAGCTAAGGGAAATGGGTGCAACAACTGAATTTGAGTGGAAGTGATAATAAGGTGGTTGATGATAGTTGAAGTTGAGGAAGTATATAGAAGTGATGAGGTAAAGACAAATAATAACTCGATTGTAAGATAACCTTCAAATTGTAACCCAAGAGAAAAATTGCAATTTTTGATAATAATAAATTAAAAAAACTCTTCTTTTAATTTATTTCATTCCATAATAAGTGTTTAAATATCTTATAATAAGAAACCTTAAATTAAAAATAAAATAGAAAAAATAAGCTTATCTAATAAAATGATACAAGAATTAGAAAATGTA
Organism: Vanilla planifolia; assembly: GCA_023846275.1. Lineage (NCBI taxonomy): Eukaryota > Viridiplantae > Streptophyta > Magnoliopsida > Asparagales > Orchidaceae > Vanilla > Vanilla planifolia. The sequence goes on along the minus strand of CM043871.1, from coordinate 18,855,931 downwards.
TATAAATAAATAAATTTTTTAGATCTCAAATATAACCAATTACAATCTAATAAATAATTAAAGATACTACTAAGCTAAGAAAAACCTTACATAGGATCTCTGTGAGCCATTGCCTATAAACTAATCCATGATAAATAATAGAATTGGATCTTTTGCATTTTAGGTTCATCATAACATCAACTTTCTAATATAGTCTATTTAGCATAAATAACACATTATTATTAAAAAATTCCAAGGAACAAAATTAATTAGAGCAAATTGAATGGTCATTTGTTATACATATTAGTAGTTTTTAGGATAAATTTGTATGGTAAGGATAAAAGCTTCATCTCATCATTATAACTAATTTGTAGGTAATATAATAAAGAGGTTATAAGTTTAATTTAGTATATTTTGTGCATATTCATCTTTATTTATGAGATATCTGTTATTCTATTTATTTCGCCTTAACCTCCACCCATAAATAATCATCAAATCTACAATAATATAAAAAAATGTTTCTTTTGTTTAAAAAATTAATTTTTGAGTAATTTTTATTTGTAAGTTCATTTAGCATATTTAACTAGTTCTTAATGATGCTATTAAACGCTTCTTGAAATGAATATTTTATCATTTGATCGTTTCTTATTAAGAAGATAATTAATCATAGTATTGAGTTGTTTATCCTCAACAATCAAATATACTTATTATTAATTATTAAGTTGTTAATTATACATTAATTTAAGCCCAAATAAATTTTTGAAAAATCTTTTTTTGTTAACGTTGATTTATAAGCAATGGAATTTTTTCTACTTTCTCAACTAATTATTCATAACTAACCACTTTATTTAATTAAACAATGATTATTAATTTATATGATCTATTCTTTTATTTTTTTTCTTACTTCCACTAAGATGAATTTTTAATTGATATTTAATCCTATTGCTAATGTGTGCTACTCAATTCTCACAAAACAAACTGAGTTAACTTGACATAAACCTCAAAGCAAATGGTCATAAAAGTTTTATCGTTAGCTACTAAGAAAAAATATATTTTTGTGTGCGATAGATTTTGTTGGTGCAAATGGATTATGAATGAGTCTAATGGATCAAATGTCATGTGGTTGCAAGTTTTGTTGTAATGCTTCCGTGCAGAGATGAGCTAACCATACATCGAATGGGTTTTTTTATATGCTTTTTCTATCATAGTTATCCCATTAAAATTGTTAAATCCCATTCAAGCTTATATATTCTTGTCATTTTAGCATTCTATGGCTTTTCATGCACCTTTACGTCCTTTCTTTGTATCTCTTCAATTACTGTGCAAGTTAAACCATACAATTTGTTGGATATGTTTCTATAACCTAAAAGACTCAATTCTCATAAGTTTTCTTCCAAATAAGCATCCCCATCTATCACAAAGGAAAAATAATTTGTCAAACCATAGGAAATCAATGCTAAATTATTAAGCTTACATTATAAAATTAATGAATTATAACAAGAGTGCTTGACCCAATTTTAAGTGAATTCTTTTGCTTTAGTAAGATGGAAGATAAATTTCCTTCTCTAACATGTTTTTCTCTTACCACCATTCACTATCATGATGAATTGATTGCTTTCCTCCTCAAGTTATCTAGGGAAACTTCTTCTAAAAACCTTGAGGGGTTGTTGCTTCACAAGATGCAGTCAAAATCATGGATAATAGTTAAGGTCAAGAAAGATAACATTCCAACATTCTAGATTATACAACTTTGTAACTACTAGTTCTTAATCATTTACTTTCAATTTGATGTGTAGTCTTGTTCCTTATCTAGGGATCATTTCTTTCCTTCTAAGAATCAAATTTTTCAGAGAGTAGATACTTCCCATTATACGATCATTAATAACTATAAAATCTCATGTGATTCTTTATCAATTTTTTAAGGATTTGAATGGCTTTGGTTTTCTTGTGTTTAACACTGATTAGTTTTTCATATACAATAAAAAGACTATTGGTTGGTATTATTATTTATCTTATACAAATTAGTCAAAATACTTAATACCATCAAACTCAAGAAGTTTTATAGTAATATTTCTTGACTTAAAAAGAGTCAAGATTATAACTAATGAAAAGATGAAAATTAAAGATCACAAAAGCATATAAAACTTTCATCACAAATTCTTGAATCACAAAGAATACAATAAAATTAAGAAAATGCTTTGTTTCAATAAGGTTTTTCAATAACTTATGGTCAATGATTAGTATTAATAAAAGTAGCTATCAAATTATAATTAAAATGGCATTTGACACCTAAGATGAGGCAAATTTTAGTTAGATTTAGTAATTTATGATAATCAAACAAAGGTTTATTATACAAAAAATCAAATGTTTTTTTATTATTTTTCAGTTCAATTGAACCGATCAATAGCCATCAATAGCAAAAGCTTAAATGAGAGGTGTTATAACCGGTAAAATATTATATGTTTAATCTTCAATAATTCAATTGTGGCTTGGATGATTTCAGATCGACAGTAGGATGAGCCAGGAGCTCAATTGGAGGCTGTTGGAATTTCTGAAATTTTCTGGGGATTTTTCGGAGCACCGAGAAAATTTTTAAGTAATTTTCCCTGTTTAATTAGATTTTTGGAAATTCGAAAATCTCTTTAAATCGGTCCATTAGATTTTTAAACCGGAATTTGGTTTTTACCGCGCGTGAACTGGACCGGAGCGGTTCAGCGAAGGCGGGGGCGGTTCGCCGAGTGCGTTTGCACGTGCGGTTGGATAAGCCGTGGATAAGCGAATCGGACGGATGAGAACAGTGGTGGAGATTAACCGGCTGATCGGGGTTAAGTGGCGTTATTAGAAGGTCAACCGGCGCTTAATGGGTTCTTAACGGGTTATTACCAGTGTAAGCGGGGTATTTAACCGAAACTGTTCGGCTGTTAGGGTTTTGAGCGTTGGCCGGAGAGGAAGTGTTCGCGGCGAACGACGATACTTTTCGGCAGCCTTTCAAGGGGCTTTTTGTACCTGGAGGTTCGCTGGACCGAGGAGAATCGATTGGTACCGGTTTCGTTCGGCGAGGAGCAGCGGTTGGTCGCGTGCGAGCTTCACCGTCGCCGGAGAAGAAAGGTAGGAAATTCAGTCTAAATTAATTAATTAGCAAATTAAAATATGGATTATTTTGCGAATTGTAGGAAATTCAGATTTAAAATTAGTTATTTAGCAAATTAAAAATATGGATTATTTTGCAAATAGCTACCGGAGCATGCGGATTGTGGTTTTTGAAATTGATTAATGCAAATTATTGATTTTAGCATTTTAGGGTTTTCGGAAAATTATACCCGCCGAATTCGGAAATTTTACCGAGCATGTGTTGATTCGATTATGTGCTTTAATCATGTTAAGATAGTATCAAATGCTGAAATTTGTTTAATTTCATAGATTGTTAAAATGGGGATCGGATGAAACTTCGGCAGAAATTTTGATTGAACCTTAGAAATTAGTGGCATTATTGAAACATTAGGATAGTACGAACATCGGATTTTGTTTCTCCTTGATCTCGGTCGCCGGAAATCGACGGGGAAAACGGAATTTTCCCGGAGGAATCGTCGGCTAGGGTTTCGCGGGCGCCGGGCGGAGGAAGGAGATGGATTAGATTAATTACGGTCTAGTTAATTAAGTAATTGTAATTATTCAATATTTATTAATAATTAAATGCTAAACGTCGGCTGGAAAATTGGATTAAATATTCGGCCGGTGGGTTCTCGATTCAGCGCGAAGACCCGAACCGGTGGCGAGATCCGGTTCAGGAGATTCGGCGCGGACGAACGGCGTGGCGCGGAGGAAAATTTAATTTCGGAAATTAATCCGAATTTTTGGAAAAAGGATATATGTGGAATTTAAATTTTATTCGGAAATTATTCCGAATTTTGGAGAATGGATAAAGGGCAGAAATTGATTTTGGAAATTAAAAATTTCCTGAAGTGAGAAAAAGGTGATTTTAGGAAATCACATAGCCAAGTTGAAATTGACTGTTGGAAATTATCCATAAATTCAGTGCAGCTGGATTAGTTGGAAGGAAGTGTGACACTTGGGTAAGTGCTACCAGAATAGTCAGAATTTTGGTACAGTTTGTGTTGCTTGGATGGCAATGGCATGGTTTGAGTCAGTTTACTCAGTGTTGGCATATTTCACGGATTGGCATATTGGACCGGACTACTATAGACCCTATATGATGTTTTAGGGTAGTTGTGGTAGGTAACTGTGCGGTTCAGACTTAGCTTCCACAGTATACATGTGACTGGTAGGCGCCATGCGTGTTTCGAGATGGGCAATCCCACTGGCATGCTTTGCCTAGGCGCCATGCGTGTTTCGAGATGGGCAATCCCACTGGCATGCTATATAGACGCTGAGGTGTCGGGTGCTAGGCGTTATGATGCGTGTTTCGAGATGGGCGTATCCCACTGGCATGCTTTGCCTAAGCGCCATGCATGTTTCGAGATGGGCGATCCCACTGGCATGCTACCTGGAAGCCCAGAGGAGAGCTACTCTGGTGTGACTGGGGTGACTGTGATTGGTCAGAGTCTGGGACTGAGAGTGCCTTTCCACCCTACATTGTTATGCTGTATTCCTATACTCTTGCTATTATCCTTCTCTTGCATGTGAGTTTTTACTAGCTATCTTTCCTACTGGGCGTAGCTCACTCCTTTATTATCTATATTTTTTCAGCGGCTCGACAGCCTTGACGCCACCCAGATTAGGTGGGATCGTGGTCAGCAGGCTAGTGGAGGATATCTGATCTGTGATTTTCTAAGACATTTTGGTTAGTGTGATTGATACTATTGGATGTATTCAGGGAGACTGTTATCTTTATGTCATGTAATATGTGAGGGTGATTCTGACTTATGTATCTAGTTGGATGATATTGTATTTGTTGGACTTGGATCTTATTCTTGTGATGTAGTTTCCATTCACTGTTTTACTTTATTGCCTTGGTAGTATAGTGTGTGGAGTGCCATATTTTATCTAAGGATGTTATGTATTTTATTTTTGATGGTGAGGTCATTACATGACTATGGAACTTAACCGTGGGGGTTCAGACTTCTATTAGATCGGTTCTCCTACCAGTATGGGTTAGGAGTATTGGGTCTAGTAGGAGTAACATTGCGCGAGTTCATCAGTTAATTCAGGAGTCATGAATCCTGATTTGACGGTGTACCCGGGAGATGGGATCCACATTGTTAAGGAAAGTAGGTGTGTAATGATGTGTTATATCCTATGTTTTTCGTAGGCTACTCAGGTTGGTATGGGACGATCTGAGCTGTCTATATGTAAAAAAAAAAAATATATGCCAAAAATCAGCCTAGGAAAAAATGGGGTGTAACAAGAGGAGACAACAAAATGAAGTATCAAAGGAATGCATTGGATAATGAGCAGAGACTAATTAATTTTTCATCTCTAACTATTGTTGGTGTTGATAGATGTTTATTCAGAGCTGTAACTCATGGAGTTTATTAGAGAGTAGGTAAACCATCACCAAATCAAAGCCTTCAAAAGTATTTAATTAATGAACTAAGAAACAAGACAAGTGAATTTAATTTATCTTGAGTATATACCAAAAGCAATTTGAATAGTAAAGATTAGCTTCATGTGCATGCATGTTGTGTTGCATAAAAGTAAGTCATGTGATGAGGTTTCTTTATATGCATATCATGTTATATCACATTTCTTAGTTGTTACTTGATTGTATTTTTGCTATACTTTTTCAATCCTCACTTTAAAGTAATTATAATATATTCATTGTAGATATAAGTAAATTGATTCTCTTACTAATTTTATTATTTTTTCTAAGACTTCTCTTTATGATTGGGTTATCCATAACATTATTGAATAGCCTATTTTATATTCTATTCTATTATATGCTCATTTGGTGGTTGGAATAAGTTGTCGATGAATTTGTTCAAAAAAGGCGAGAAAAAAACTCGTAATTATTTTGTTGCTTCACTATTAGCATTTGTGTTTTATTTACACTTATTTTTCTAGAAGACTCCTTAGGAACTTTGAATACTCGAAACATCTTCAAATGCTAAAGTACTTGTTTTCTAATTTATAATGCCTTACTAGTTTGAATCTAACATTTGATATATTTATGCTGTTCATATGCTTTACATGTTAGTTGTTCAATGATATGTATTCCTACAAAATTGATAACATTATATTGATGATGAGACTAAAGGTGCAATTATAACCAAACTTTGATTTATTTTAGTTTTACATTGCTAAAATTTTTTTAGGAATTCATTAAAACTAATTAACATGTGTGTGCTTGCTTTTGAATTTTATAGTGGCAATATATCATTTCCTTAATAACCCTTCTTATAGTATCAATGCAAGCATGGTTCTCTTTCATGGTTATTACACAATTTTTTTGGGGTTTCTCTCATGTGGAGTGATCACAAATCTATCCATCAAACTAGCATTTGAGAAGTTAAGATGCCTTCCCTTTGAAACTTGACATTGTATTTTGATGATAATGCTATTATCTTGAAACCCACATTAAGATTACCTCTTAATGCACTTGGTCAAACCATTGAAAGAGCAAAAATGAAAATTCTAATGTACAATTAATTTATATACACTAGGAAAGAAGCAAATTCTAAAGAGGAAATTTGAAGCATGAATTTATGATGCAATGGTTAGGGTATTTTTTATTTTATCTAATAATAATTAAAAAGTCCAAACTCTTTTTGAATAGGTAAATGTCCAAGCTCTTGAGTCTACTAGGAAAGCATCATCTTATTTTCTTTTTTAAAACTTATGCTTTTGTTGCTAGTTTACAAGAAATGGTTGATTAGTGCTTTAGTAGATTTTTTGTTGTATCTCGAGATGTTAATCAAATAAGAGAGCATAATTGTTTCTCTTAGAATAACAATTAATTCAAAATAACATAATGGTTTTCATCATATAACATACATAATGCACATATCCCCAAAGAAAATATTAAAAAATCATCTTAAAACTTTTATCATTATAATGATCATGTCTCTTATTTAGTTTCATGCCTTCTATTAAAATAATTTTTACTTAATTATAATCAGATATAAGCACATTTAAAAATTTTCTCACTTCTTTGTTATCCTATTTATGTAAATCAAAATCATAACTTAAAAATATTATTAGAATAAATGGAATTGTCAATATTTAACATTTAAAATAATTGCTTTTGCGTGTTATAGTGCATTCTCCAAGCCTATGATTATCTTCTTCTCATCCTCATTTTAGCTTGCTTTTGACAAAGAATCAATGTTTATTTTAGGTCATTAATGTAAGTAGTATAGAAAAAAATTACATCTTAATAATATAAACGTAAGCCTTTTTCATTAGATCATTTGAACCAAATGATAATTGATTGTCATCTATATACTATTATTAATCATCAACGAAGATATTTCTTATTGTTTTTTTATTTTCATGCATTTTATATTTTTTAATAAACTTCTATATCTTGAAATATTGCATATTCTAAAGAACCAAGTTTATACTATAAATACCATCCAAAAAATAAGCAAAACTTTTACACCAAGCTACAATATCCTATACTCATTGGGCCAAAAGGTTTTATAGTTTACTAACCCAAAAAAAGCTTACAATGTTGGGCCAAATACCTTGCACAATTTGGTTGAAAGATACAAAAAAAAAAAAAACAATCACAAAAGATCAAGTGCAAACAACTTGAAAGAGTACCAAAAAATAAAAATAAATGCTATACATATGAATTCTTATAGCTATTCAAATAATTTGGGCCTAAAATACTATAAAAATGTTTAAACATGATAATAACACTTAATTCTTGTGAAGGACCTTATTTGGGATAAAGATATGATAATAACCATTTCCAAAATTCACCTTAGCACTTTGCAAAAAGGTCTCCAACAATTTTGGTGATTTTTAAGTTTAATTCTTAAAATATTTTCCATTAATTTATTGGCTTTCTCTTTGTGTCTAGAAATGCATTTATAGGCATTTTGCTCCTTCTCAAAAGATATTTAATGACTTTAACAATTTTAAGTTAAATTTTAAATTTTGGCCAACTTAATTATTATAAGTTTTGTGAAGTCGTACCTACATTAATATTGATGTCTACAAGCAATCCTTAAGATTGAGCATACATGGCACATGCTATAGGGTGGCATCATATGAGCATGTGCACTGCAAAAGATAAATCTATAGCTTTTTATTTATTTTGTTGCCTCTAAGTTGGATAAGTTGGTCCCTTATGTAAAGACTATATTGTCTTCATTATTTACGAAATATAAAAAATGGAATGAGAAGGAACTCCCTTGAATTCTAATAGAATTCTTAAATTTAAAACTTGAATTATGATTTAGAATACTAAATATTAATAGTCAAAATCATTTCAAGGGATTGCATGGAGGCCACTATGTTGCACGCATAGATGGAACTACGTAAGTATGCAAATAATCAATGCTGACACGTGTAGAGGCTGTAATGCTAACAAACATGAATAGGGAATCACAAGCATGCCTGCATAAGCACCAATCTACATGCTTTGAATTCATTTCTAGCAATTTTGAAAAATATTTTTTATTAATTTTAACACTAAGTATTTAATAGGTATAATTATGGGCTAATCATATTAATACAAAACGTAATTAACTATAAGCTTTATGCGTAATAAATCTCTTGATATTGATATGTTTTAGAAAATTTTTAATATCAATTTAACATATTTACGAGCTCACCTGCTTAATTTTTAGAATATCTTAATTATTAGCATTTTGATATATTGTTACTGAGAATATAAGCATATGATTAAGTAAAATTAAAGAATACATATGCTAAGTTTTTTAACATTCATAAAGTTATAATTTTTTAGTTTAAAATATAACTAATTTAATTTGGCTCATATGATTTTAAAAAAATTCATAATTTATGTTAAGAATAATTTTATTATTTAGTCAGACATAATTAAAAATTAATATTTATTTTAAATTCAATTGATTTTAAATTATTAGTTAAAAGTCTAAACTCTAATTATAACTATTTGATTTAACGTTATTATTATTTTGCTTCATATATTAGCAAGTAAATTTTTTTATTTGCAGTAAAAATAATGATTTTATATTCTTTAGGAAAGTATAAATTACCTTTTTTTAATTTCAAAACACGTAGGTTAGCTGGCTTTTTAATTCGAAAATCTTTTCCTAACGGTTAAATCCACATATTTCCTACAAAGGCACTTGCCGGAGATGCTGTCTGGGGATTTCCGGCGAGACCGCCGTTCACATCGATCTCTTCTCTGCGACAAGATGAGCCATGTCAAGCAGACTTGGCAACCTCGTCAGCCGTCGCCGCCTCCGCGTCCGCCCGTTGGTACAGCACCTCCTCTTGCTGCATTTCAAATTTCAATTCTAGCCGTGTTTCTTTCGATCTCACGATCCCCATTTTGCCTGATTTCTCGGGTTGGGATTGCGATCTCGGTATCAGTCGGAGGGATATGCCTGCTTTCTGGGTTACGTGTCGCCAGGGTACCCGCCGCCGGAGTATTACCCATATCCTGGAGTATCCTCTGCCAGGGACCTTTGCGCCTCATTGCGCTTGCCCTTTGCTCCGAGCGTTTACGCCGCATTACGTGCACTAGCCACCCCTCTTTCACCGACGCATGGTCAGTTTTTCCTCTCCCTCTCGTTTATTCCGAGTTTTCCTAATGCCCTTCCTCAATTTTTTTTCTGTTAAAAATTTGATCTTGCATTGTGTTGCCGATTTAAAACTTATTTGAAATTTGTCTGCATGCATGCCCAAGAAGAATCAGCATAATCAAGATCAATAATTTTAAAAAAAAAAGTCATATTCAATTTTTCTAATATAATTAAAAATTACTTTGGAACAAAAGAGGACCAAGATTTGTTTCTTTTTTTCTTTACAATAATATGTTCATTAGTAATTGCATGAGACATTTTAAGGATTATTTCAAAAGATACTTATATGAATGGATGCTTAGTTTAGAGAATTATTTGATTTAGCTTTATTCAAAAAATACTTATATGAATGTTTAATTTGGGTATCAATCGGAGTTTGCAATGTCAATTTTATTTATTTTTTTTGTTGACATCATTGTTATACAAATATATGCGATGTTATATAAACATTTAGAATTGAAATTTATCACTTTACCTTGTCATCTTTCTTAAGTTTATACTAGTTGAAGCTTTTAATCTGCTAAAGAGACAACAATTTGGGAAATAACCATTGAATTTTGATAAGATTCAATAGCAAGATGGTTTAAGATTAACCTATTGTTATCTTTTAGATGGCACATTTATCTTTATCATAAAACTCTTTCACAAATCTTTTCATTAGTATTATGATTAGAATTAAAATTATAAGATGGATTATGTTAGGTTTATAATTAGGCTATTATAGGTTAGAACTAAGATAATATTAGCACTAGATTAGATTATGCTTAGGATTATGTTCGATTAGAATTAATGTTAGGTTGGAATGTTGTAATAAAGTAAGAGTCATATTTGAATTTGTCTAGATTTTAATTTAGGTTTAGTAAGGTTTATGATTAGAATTAGGTCAGCTTCAAATTAGATTAGCATAAGTTTAATATTTATATTAAAATTAGATTAACTTAGGTTAATATTAGTAGTAGGTTTATAATTATAGGAAAGTTAATATTTAAATTAAGATAAGTTATGCCCATACTAGCTTAAGTTTAAAATTAAGTTAATGTTAATGTTAAGAATATAATTATATTAGGAATTATGTTAGGTTTACAATTGGGTTATCGTTATTTAGAACTAGGGTTAGTTTATGAAAAGACTTGGTCTTGTTTAAGTTTATGTTACAATTAACATTAAGAACATGTTAAGATTAGATTTAAGTTATGATTTTGACAAGATACGTTTATCATTATGAAGTATTTGGTTGTGTTTAAGATAGAGAGATTAAACTTTAGTTAACATCAAGTTAGGTTTAAGACTAACTTAGATTTTTAGAAGAGATTTAGATATGATTCGATTGGATTAGGATTAGATCATGTTTTAATTAAGTATAAAATAAGTCTAGAATTGGTTTAGGGCTAGGTTAGTTGGAGTTGGTTAAAATTAGTAATTAGTCTAGGACTATATAATTTAGAACAAGATACGAGTGAAAATCAAGATAAGATAAGGCCAAAGTTTAGGTTAGGTTTATAATTATATTACATTTAGAATTATGTTTTAACTAGAATTATCTTAAGCAAAAGGCTATGTTAATAATAGATTAATATTAGATTTAAATCTTAGATTAATAGATTATAAATTAGTATAATTATAAGTATTAAGTGAATATAGGTTTTGGTTATAAATCAGGTTAGGTTTATAATAACGTTAAAATAAAATTAGTAGAACTTGTATTTAACTCGTGATTATGTCAGCATTAAAGTTAAGATAAAGCTTAATTTTTTATTATATTACGGATAACTTATTATAAAAATGTATAAATTGAAAAATTTTTTAGATTTATGACTGAATAAAGCTAAAGTTAGAACTAGGCTTTGGTCTAAGTTGAGCTAGTATTAATTTTAGAATTAAGTTTAAGTATGGTGTGTAATTAATTTAGGATAATGTTAGAATTAATGTTAAGATTTTTTTTTAATTTTAGTTTAGAATTATGATTCTATTTATGTTCTGAATAAAATAAAATTGTGACTCACACAAGTTAAGAGATAATATGTAAGCGCTAGGGTCATATTAGTTTTGAGATTATGATTAATAGCAGGTTAATGTTTAGCTCTTGTTTACAATTAGATAAGGATATTTGTTAATATTAATATTAGGATTAAGATAAACTTAACAATTAGTTTAGGCTTTTAATTAAGATAAGGTAACATTGATATTAAGATCTGATTTAAGGTCAAGTTAAGAATAAAGTTCGCATAAGATTAGTTTATAAATTTTTTAAAGTAACAAAAAGATTAAAATTAATATTAAATTAATTGAGCTTATGATTTACTTTAAATTTATCATTAAAAGAGCTAAAATTATGAATTAGATGTGTTTATGTCTAGCTAAAATTTAGGACTAAATAATTCATTAAATTTATTTCAAAATTTTTTAAAGATTATATTATATTTATTATTAATTCATAGTACATTATAATTTGGACTAATTTTTAATAAATTATGTTAAGATAGTATTAAGATTAAGATTATACTAGTTTAGCTTAAGATTTTGTTTGTTAATAGTTAGAATAGTCTAAAATTAATACAAAGATAAGTTAGAGATTAATTTATTTCCATTTAAGACTAGGATAATAATAATTTTAAATATGATCCCAATAACTAAATAGATAACAAGCTAATGATAGTTAATTTTTTTATAATGTAATCACTAGACAATAAATAGCTTATATAGAGATGAATTATCTTATAATTGCTATTAAAAAGTGGTTTTGATATTTATATAAGATGCTATGGTGTTAAAATGTCGACACATATTTTGAGGATAAAATGTGGTGACCTGAGGGACACTACCTCGATATAGTAAGACAATGACGTCACATTCAACAAAGCTAGCTTTCTTATAGTCTAAAAGGTTCATAGATGAACTAAGCAACAGTTGATGGGTTTGTGACCTCTGGGACTGAAGATGATGAAGGTAATGTTGAGTGATATTTTAAGAGAAAAATCACTACACAAAAAGATTCGTAATTATTATTTAGCTATTATAATCATAGATATCGCGTGAAAAAAAGTTTTGGCTATAAATTAGGTTAGGTTTATAATTACATAATAATAAAATAAATAAAACTTGTATTTGATTCTTGATTACATTAGTATTAAAGTTAGAATTAAGCTTGATTTATGACTAGATTTAAGAAAGGCTATTATAAAAAATAATAAACTAAAAAATCATTTTAAATTTATATTATGTTAAGTTAAGCTTCACACTAGGCTTTTATCAAGATTGAGTTAGTAGTAATTTTAAAAATTTGATTGAGGTGTGGTTTTTAATTAGTTTAGGACAATGTTAGAATTACTATTAAGATATTTTAAGCTTAGCTTAGAATTAGGATTATATTTATGATTTGAATAAGATAAGATTAAGACTATAATAAGTATGGGTTAGTAGTATATTAGTTTTAAGGATAAAATTAATATTATATTAATGATTTGTTTTTATTTATATTTGATAAGGATATGTTAACACTATATTTTTATTTATGATAATGTTAATATTAATGTTAAGATTAAAATTAAATTAAGAATTAGCAAAAATTTTTAGTTATGATAAGATAATATTAATATTAAGATTAGATTTAAGGTCATGTTAGGATTAAAGTTTGTATTAGATTCTTTGAGAGTAATAATAAATTATGATAAAAATAAAATTAATTTAGTTTATGTTTTATATTTAATTTATGATTAAATTGGGCTAAACTATTGAACTAAATATGTTAATGTTTCGTTAAAATCAAAAACTAGATTAGCCATTAGAATTTATTGAAGATTATATTATATTTAGCATTAATTCATAGTAGATTAGAATTCAAACTAATTTTCAATAGGTTCTATTAAGGTAGTTTTAAGATTAAGATTATGTTAGTCTAACTTAAGATTCAATAAGTGATAGCGTATGAATATTAGCATATTTTTTGAGAAAAAAAAGTTAGAGAATAAGTGGCTCACAGTCAGCTTCTAGATATGTTACTTTCATAATTAAATTTTAAATTAGATTCATAATTAAAAATAAGTAATAGAATTTAATTATTATTATGTTATTTTAATATTAGTTAATAAAACCTTAGGATTTGGTTTAATTTTTAATAAATTATGTTAAGATAGTATTAAGATTAATGTTATCTTAGTTTAGCTTAAGATTCAATTTACTTATAGATAGAATAGTCTAATATTATCACTAAGATAAGTTAGAGGTTAATTTATTTCCATTTAAGACTAGGATAGTAATAATTTTAAATATGATCCTAATAACTAAATAGATAGAAGGCCAATGATAGTTAATTTATTTAGAATGTAATCACTAGACAACAAGTAGCTTATAATTCATTTCTTGTTGGGTACATATAGAGATGAATTATCCTATAATTGCTATTAAAAATTTATTTTGATATTTATATAAGATGCTATGGTGTTAAAATGTCGACACATATTTTAAGGATAAAATGCGGTGACCTAAGGGACACTACCTTGATATAGTAAGACCGTGACGTCACGTTCAACAAAGCTAGCTTTCTTATAGTCTAAAAGGTTCATAGATGAACTAAGCAATAGTTGATGGGTTTCTGACCTCTGGGACTGAAGGTGATGAAGGTAATGTTGAGTGATATTCTAAGAGAAAAATCACTACATAAAAAGATTCATAATTATTATTTAGCTATTATAATCATAGATATTGCATGAAAATAAGTTTTAGGTATAAATTAGGTTTGGTTTATAATTACATAATAATAAAATAAATAAAACTTTTACTTGATTCTTGATTACATCAGTATTAAAGTTAGAATTAAGCTTGATTTATGACTAGATTTAAGAAAGGCTATTATAAAAAATAGTAAACATAAAAATTATTTTAAATTTATATTATGTTAAGTTAAGCTTTAGACTAGGATTTTATCAAGATTGTGTTAGTAGTAATTTTAAAAATTTGATTGAGGTGTGGTTTTTAATTAGTTTAGGACAAAGTTAGAATTACTATTAAGAATTTTTAAGCTTATCTTAGAATTTGGATTATATTTCTTATTTGAATAAGATAAGATTAAGACTATAATAAGTATGGGTATGTAGTATATTAGTTTTAAGGATAAAATTAATATTATATTAATGATTTTTTTTATTTATAATTTGATAAGGATATGTTAACACTATATTTTCTTTATGATAATGTTAATATTAATGTTAAGATTAAAATAAAATTAAGAATTAGTTAAAATTTTTATTTTTGATGAGATAATATTAATATTAAGATTAGATTTTAGGTCATGTTAGGATTAAAGTTTGTATTAGATTCTTTTAGAGTAATAATAAACTATGATAAAAATAAAATTAATTTAGGTTATGTTTTATATTAAATTTATGATTAAGTTGGGCTAAAATATTGAACTAAATATGTTAATGTTTCGTCAAAATAAAAAAAATGATTAGTTATTAGAATTTATTGAAGATTATATTATATTTAGCATTAATTCATAGTAGATTAGAATTTGAACAAATTTTTAATTGGTTTTATTAAGGTAGTTTTAAGATTAAGATTATGTTAGTTTAACTTAAGATTCAATAAGTGATAACGGTTGAATATTAGTATAATTCTTTGGAAAAAAATCACTAGAGAATAAGTGGCTCACAATCAGCTTATAGATGGGGTTATATAGAGATGAATTATCTTATAATTCCTATTAAAGAAAGTTCCTTGATGTTATGGTGTTAAGATGTCGAGATGCCTTTTGAGGGCAAAACAACCTTGGGTTGGGAGGGGCAACCCAAGGGAGACTAGCTTGACATAGTAAGATCATGATATCACATTTAATGCTAAAGTTAATACTCTTCTAGTCTAATTAGTTCTAGGATAAACTAAATAAAATTTCTCAGACTTGTAATACTTGAGATATAAGATAATAGATTTAATGTTTAGTTGTATTTAAGAAAATCAACAAATTAAAGTTAATGTTTAAGGTCAAGTTAAAATTAAGATTTACATAAGATTAGTTTTAATTAGTTTAACATAATAATAAGATTTAAATTAAAATTAGAAAAATTTAGTTTTAGATTTATATTAAATTTATGATTAAGATAGGCTAAAAGTATGAATTAGATACGTTACTTTCATTATTAAATTTTTAGTTAGATTCATAATTTAAAATAAGTATTAGAATTTTATTACCACTATGTTATCTTAATATTAGTTAATAAAACCCTAGGATTTGGTTTAATTTTTAATAAATTATGTTAAGATAGTATTAAAATTAAGGTTATGCTACTTTAGCTTAATATTGAATTTACTTATAGATAGATTAGTCTAATATCATCACTAAGATAAGTTAGAGGTTAATTTATTTTCATTTAAGACTAGGATAATAATAATTTTAAATATGATCCCAATAACTAAATAGATAACAAGCTAATGATAGTTAATTTATTTAGAATATAAACACTAGACAACAAGTAGCTTATAATTCATTTCTTGTTGGGTATATATAAAGATGAATTATCCTATAATTGCTATTAAAAAGTGGTTTTGATATTTATATAAGATGTTATGGTGTTAAAATGTCGACACATCTTTTTGAGGATAAAATGCGGTGATCTGAGGGACACTACCTCGATATAGTAAGACCGTGACGTCACATTCAACAAAGGTAGCTTTCTTATAGACTAAAAGGTTCATAGATGAACTAAGCAACAGTTGATGGGTTTCTGACCTCTAGGACTGAAGATGATGAATGTAATTTTGAGTGATATTCTAAGAGAAAAATCACAACATAAAAAGATTCATAATTATTATTTAGCTATTGTAATTATAGATATCGGGTGAAAATAAGTTTTTGCTATAAATTAGGTTTGGTTTATAATTACATAATAATAAAGTAAATAAAACTTGTATTTGATGATTCTTGATTACATTAGCATTAAAGTTAGAATTAAGCTTGATTTATGACTAGATTTAAGAAAGGCTATTATAAAAAAGAATAAACTAAAAAATTATTTTAAATTTATATACTAGGCTTTTATTAAGATTAAGTTAGTAGTAATTTTAAAAATTTTATTGAGGTGTGGTTTTTAATTAGTTGAGGACAATGTTAGAATTACTATTAAAATATTTTAAGCTTAGCTTAGAATTAGGATCATATTTATAATTTGAATAAGATAAGATTAAGACTATAATAAGTATGGGTTAGTAGTATATTAGTTCAATGGATAAAATTAAGATTATATTAATGATTAGTTTTGATTTATAATTTGATAAGGATATGTTAACACTATATTTTGATTTATGATAATGTTAGTATTAATGTTAAGATTAAAATAAAATTAAGAATTAGTTAAAATGTTTTGTTATGATAAGATAATATTAATATTAAGATTAGATTTAAGGTCATGTTAGGATTAAAGTTTTTATTAGATTCTTTTAGAGTAATAATAAATTATGATAAAAAAATTAATTTAGTTTATGTTTTATATTTAATTTATGATGAAGTTGGGCTAAAGTATTTAACTAAATATGTTAATGTTTTGTTAAAATCAAAAACTAGATTAGTCATTAGAATTTATTTTAGTTATATTATATTTAGCATTAATTCATAGAAGATTAGAATTTGGACAACTTTTTAATAGGTTATATTATGGTAGTTTTAAGATGAAGGTTATATTAGTTTAACTTAAGATTCAATAAGTGATAGTGGTTGAATATTAGTATAATTCTTGGGAAAAAAATCACTAGAGAATAAGTGGCTCACAATCAGCTTATAGATGGGGCTATATAGAGATGAATTATCTTATAATTCCTATTAAAGAAAGTTCTTTGATGTTATGGTGTTAAGATGTCGAGATGCCTTTTGAGGGCAAAACAACCTTGGGTTGGGAGGGGCAACTCAAGGGAGACTAGCTTGACATAGTAAGATCATGATATCACATTTAATGCTAAAGTTAATACTCTTCTAGTCTAATTAGTTCTAGGATAAACTAAATAAAATTTCTCAGACTTGTAATACTTGAGATATAAGATAATAGATTTAATGTTTAGTTGTATTTAAGAAAATCAACTAATTAGACTTAATGTTTAAGGTCAAGTTAAAATTAAGATTTACATAAGATTGGTTTTAATTAGTTTAGCATAATAATAAGATTTAAATTAAAATTAGAAAAATTTAATTTTAGATTTATATTAAATTTATGATTAAGATAGGCTAAAAGTATGAATTAAATATGTTACTTTCATTATTAAATTTTTAGTTAGATTCATAATTTAAAATAAGTATTAGAATTTTATTATCACTATGTTATCTTAATATTAGTTAATAAAACCCTAGGATTTGGTTTAATTTTTAATAAATTATGTTAAGCTAGTATTAAAATTAAGGTTATGTTATTTTAGCTTAATATTGAATTTACCTATAGATAGAATAGTCTAATATTATCACTAAGAAAAGTTAGAGGTTAATTTATTTACATTTAACATTAGGATAATAATAATTTTAAATATGATCCCAATAACTAAATAGATAGCAAGCTAATGATAGATAATTTTTTTAGAATGTAATCACTAGAAACCAAGTAGCTTATAATTCATTTCTTGTTGGGTATATATAAAGATGAATTATCCTCTAACTGCTATTAAAAAGTGGTTTTGATATTTATATAAGATGCTATGGTGTTAAAATGTCGACACATCTTTTGAGGATAAAATGCGGTCACCAGTGGGACACTACCTCGATATAGTAAGACCGTGACGTCACATTCAGCAAAGCTAGCTTTCTTATAGTCTAAAAGGTTCATAGATGAACTAAGCAACAGTTGATGTTTTTCTGACCTCTGGGACATAAGATGATGAAAGTAATATTGAGTGATATTTTAAGAGGAAAATCACAACATAAAAAGATTTATAATTATTATTTAGCTATTATAATCATAGATATATGGTGAAAATAAGTTTTGGCTATAAATTAGGTTACGTTTATAATTACATAATAAAAAAATAAATAAAACTTGTATTTAATTCTTGATTACATCAGCATTAAAGTTAGAATTAAGCTTGATTTATGACTAGATTTAAGAAAATTTATAATAAAAAACAATAAACTAAATTTTTTTTTAAAATTTATGTTATGTTAAGTTAAGCTTCACACTAGGCTTTTATCAAGATTGATTTAATGGTAATTTTAAAAATTTGATTGAGGTGTGGTTTTTAATTAGTTTAGGACAATGTTAGAATTACTATTAAGAAATTTTAAGCTTATCTTAGAATTTGGATTATATTTCTTATTTGAATAAGATAAGATTAAGACTATAATAAGTATGGGTATTTAGTATATTAGTTTTAAGGATAAAATTAATATTATGTTAATGATTTGTTTTTATTTATAATTTGATAAGGATATGTTAACACTATATTTTCTTTATGATAATGTTAATATTAATGTTAAGATTAAAATAAAATTAAGAATTAGTTAAAATTTTTAGTTATGATAAGATAATATTAATATTAAGATTAGATTTGAGGTTATGTTAGGATTAAAGTTTGTATTTTATTCTTTTAGTGTAATAATAGATTATGATAAAAATAAAACTAATTTAGTTTATGTTTTATATTTAATTTATGATTAAGTTGGTCTAAAATATTGAATTAAATATTTAAATGTTTTGTTAAAATAAAAAAAAGATTAGTCATTAGAATTTATTGAAGATTATATTATATTTAGCATTAATTCATAGTAGATTAGAATTCGAACTAATTTTTAATAGGTTATATTAAGGTAGTTTTAAGATTAAGATTATGTTAGTTTAACTTAAGATTCAATAAGTGATAGCATATGAATATTAGTAATTTATTTAGAAAAAAATAACTATAGAATAAGTGGCTCACAGTCAGCTTCTAGATAGGGCTATAAAGAGATGAATTATCTTATAATTCCATTTAAAGAAAGTTCCTTGATCTTATGGTGTTAAGATGTCGAGATGTCTTTTGAGGGCAAAACAACCTTCGATTGGGAGGGGCAACCCAAGGGACACTAGCTAGACATCGTAAGATCATGATATCACATTTAATACTAAAGTTAATATTCTTCTTGTCTAATTAGTTCTAGGATGAACCAAATAAAATTTCTCAGACTTGTAACACTTGAGATATAAGATAATAGATTTAATGTTTAGTTGTATTTAAGAAAATCAATTAATTAGACTCAATGTTTAAGGACAAGTTAAAATTAAGATTTACATAAGATTAGTTTTAATTAGTTTATTATAATAATAAGATTGGAATTAAAATTAGAATAATTTAGTTTTAGATTTATATTAAATTTATGACTAAGATAGGCTAAAAGTATGAATTAGATATGTTACTTTCATAATTAAATTTTGAGTTATATTCATAATTAAAAATAAGTAATAGAATTTAATTATTATTATGTTATTTTAATATTAGTTAATAAAACCATAGGATTTTTTTAAATTTTTAATAAAATATGTTAAGATAGTATTAAGATTAAGGTTATGTTAGTTTAGCTTAAGATTCAATTTACTTATAGATAGAATAGTCTAATATTATCACTAAGATAAGTTAGAGGTTAATTTATTTCCATTTAAGACTAGGATAATAATAATTTTAAATATGATCCCAATAACTAAATAGATAGCAAGCTAATGATAGTTAATTTATTTAGATTGTAATCACTAGACAACAAGTAGCTTATAATTCATTTCTTGTTTGGTATATATAGAAATGAATTACCCTATAATTGCTATTAAAAAGTGGTTTTGATATTTATATAAGATGCTATGGTGTTAAAATATCGACACATATTTTGAGGATAAAATGCGGTGACCTGAGGGACACTACCTTGATATAGTAAGATCGTGACGTCACATTCAACAAAGCTACCTTTCTTATAGTCTAAAAGGTTCATAGATGAACTAAGCAACAGTTGATGTTTTTCTGACCTCTGGGACATAAGATGATGAAAGTAATATTGAGTGATATTTTAAGAGAAAAATCACAACATAAAAAGATTTATAATTATTATTTAGCTATTATAATCATAGATATATGGTGAAAATAAGTTTTGGCTATAAATTAGGTTAGGTTTATAATTACATAATAACAAAATAAATAAAATTTGTATTTAAATCTTGATTACATCAGCATTAAAGTTAGAATTAAGCTTGATTTATAACAAAATTTAAGAAAAGCTATTATAAAAAATAATAAACTAAATTTTTTTTTTAAATTTATGTTATGTTAAGTTAAGCTTCAGACTAGGCTTTTATCAAGATTGAGTTAGTAGTAATTTTAAAAATTTTATTGAGGTGTAGTTTTTAATTAGTTTAGGACAATGTTAGAATTGGTGTTAAGATAATTTAAGCTCAGCTTAGAATTAGGATTATATTTATGATTTGAATAAGATAAGACTAAGAGTATAACAAGTATGGGTGAGTAGTATATTAGTTTTAAGGACAAAACTTATATTATATTAACGATTAGTTTTTATTTATAATTTGATAAGGATATGTTAACACTATATTTTTGTTTATGATAAGGTTAATATTAATGTTAAGATTAAAATAAAATTAAGAATTAGTTAAAATTTTTATTTTTGATAAGATAATATTAATATTAAGATTAAATTTTAGATCATGTTAGGATTAAAGTTTGCATTAGATTATTTTAGAGTAATAATAAATTATGATAAAAATAAAATTAATTTAGGTTATGTTTTATATAAAATTTATGATTAAGTTGGGCTAAAATATTGAACTAAATATGTTAATGTTTCGTTAAAATAAAAAAAATGATTAGTCATTAGAATTCATTGAAGATTATATTATATTTAGCATTAATTTATAGTAGATTAGAATTTGAACCAATTTTTAATACGTTTTATTAAGGTAGTTTTAACATTAAGATTATGTTAGTTTAACTTAAGATTCAATAAGTGATAGTGGTTGAATATTAGTATAATTTTTGGGAAAAAAATCACTAGAGAATAAGTGGCTCACAATCAGCTTATAGATGGGGCTATATAGAGATGAATTATCTTATAATTTCTATTAAAGAAAGTTCTTTGATGTTATGGTGTTAAGATGTCGAGATGCCTTTTGAGGGCAAAACAACCTTGGGTTGGGAGGGGCAACCCAAGGGAGACTAGCTTGACATAGTAAGATCATGATATCACATTTAATGTTAAAGTTAATACTCTTCTAGTCTAATTAGTTCTAGGATAAACTAAATAAAATTTCTCAGACTTGTAATACTTGAGATATAAGATAATAGATTTAATGTTTAGTTGTACTTAAGAAAATCAACAAATTAGAGTTAATGTTTAAGGTCAAGTTAAAATTAAGATTTACATAAGATTAGTTTTAATTAGTTTAACATAATAATAAGATTTAAATTAAAATTAGAAAAATTTAGTTTTAGATTTATATTAAATTTATGATTAAGATAGGCTAAAAGTATGAATTAGATATGTTACTTTCATTATTAAATTTTGAGTTAGATTCATAATTTAAAATAAGTATTAGAATTTTATTATCATTATGTTATCTTAATATTAGTTAATAAAACCCTAGGATTTGGTTTAATTTTTAATAAATTATGTTAAGATAGTATTAAAATTAAGGTTATGTTACTTTAGCTTAATATTGAATTTACCTATAGATAGAATAGTCTAATATTATCACTAAGAAAAGTTAGAGGTTAATTTATTTCTATTTAAGACTAGGATAATAATAATTTTAAATATGATCCCAATAACTAAATAGATAGCAAGCTAATGATAGATAATTTTTTTAGAATGTAATCACTAGAACCCAAGTAGCTTATAATTCATTTCTTGTTGGGTGTATATAAAGATGAATTATCCTATAACTGCTATTAAAAAGTGGTTTTGATATTTATATAAGATGATATGGTGTTAAAATGTCGACACATCTTTTGAGGATAAAATGCGGTCACCAGTGGGACACTACCTCGATATAGTAAGACCGTGACGTCACATTCAGCTAAGCTAGCTTTCTTATAGTCTAAAAGGTTAATAGATGAAATAAGCAAGAGTTGCTGTGTTTCTGACCCCTGGGACATAAGATGATGAAAGTAATATTGAGTGATATTTTAAGAGAAAAATCACTACATAAAAAGATTCATAATTACTATTTAGCTATTATAATCATAGATATATGGTGAAAATAAGTTTTGGCTATAAATTAGGTTAGGTTTATATTTACATAATAATAAAATTAATAAAACTAGTATTTAATTCTTGATTACATCAGTATTAAAGTTAGAATTAAGCTTGATTTATGACTAGATTTAAGAAAAGCTATTATAAAAAACAATAAACTAATTTTTTTTTTTAAATTTATGTTATGTTAAGTTAAGCTTCAGACTAGGCTTTTATCAAGATTGATTTAGTGGTAATTTTAAAAATTTGATTGAGGTGTGGTTTTTAATTAGTTTAGGACAATGTTAGAATTACTATTAAGAAATTTTAAGCTTATCTTAGAATTTGGATTATATTTTTTATTTGAATAAGATAAGATTAAGCCTATAATAAGAATAGGTATGTAGTATATTTGTTTTAAGGATAAAATTAATATTATATTAATGATTTGTTTTTATTTATAATTTTATAAGGATATGTTAACACTATATTTTCTTTATGATAATGTTAATATTAATGTCAAGATTAAAATAAAATTAAGAATTAGTTAAATTTTTTTTTTATAAGATAATATTAATATTAAGATTAGATTTTAGGTCATGTCAGGATTAAAGTTTTTATTAGATTCTTTTAGAATTATAATAAATTATGATAAAAAAATTAATTTAGTTTATGTTTTATATTTAATTTATGATGAAGTTGGGCTAAAGTATTTAACTAAATATGTTAATGTTTTTTTAAAATAAAAAAAAAGATTAGTCATTAGAATTTATTGAAGATTATATTATATTTAGCATTAATTCATAGTAGATTAGAATTCGAACTAATTTTTAATAGGTTATATTATGGTAGTTTTAAGATTAAGGTTATATTAGTTTAACTTAAGATTCAATAAGTGATAGCAGTTGAATATTAGTATAATTCTTGGGAAAAAAATCACTAGAGAATAAGTGGCTCACAATCAGCTTATAGATGGGGCTATATAGAGATGAATTATCCTATAATTCCTATTAAAGAAAGTTCTTTGATGTTATGGTGTTAAGATGTCGAGATGCCTTTTGAGGGCAAAACAACCTTGGGTTGGGAGGGGCAACCCAAGGGAGATTAGCTTGACATAATAAGATCATGATATCACATTTAATGCTAAAGTTAATACTCTTCTAGTCTAATTAGTTCTAGGATAAACTAAATAAAATTTCTCAGACTTGTAATACTTGAGATAAAAGATAATAGATTTAATGTTTAGTTGTATTTAAGAAAATCAACTAATTATAGTTAATGTTTAAGGTCAAGTTAAAATTAAGATTTACATAAGATTAGTTTTAATTAGTTTAGCATAATAATAAGATTTAAATTAAAATTAGAAAAAATTAGTTTTAGATTTATATTAAATTTATGATTAAGATAAGCTAAAAGTATGAATTAGATATGTTACTTTCATTATTAAATTTTTAGTTAGATTCATAATTTAAAATAAGTATTAGAATTTTATTATCACTATGTTATCTTAATATTAGTTAATAAAACCCTAGGATTTGGTTTAATTTTTAATAAATTATGTTAAGATAGTATTAAAATTAAGGTTATGTTACTTTAGCTTAATATTGAATTTACCTATAGATAGAACAGTCTAATATTATCACTAAGAAAAGTTAGAGGTTAATTTATTTCCATTTAAGAGTAGGATAATAATAATTTTAAATATGATCCCAATAACTAAATATATAGCAAGCTAATGATAGATAATTTTTTAAGAATGTAATCACTAGAAACCAAGTAGCTTATAATTCATTTCTTGTTGGGTATATATAAGGATGAATTACCTATAACTGCTATTAAAAAGTGGTTTTGATATTTATATAAGATGCTATGGTGTTAAAATGTCGACACATCTTTTGAGGATAACATGCGGTCACCAGTGGGACACTACCTCGATATAGTAAGACCGTGACGTCACATTCAGCAAAGCTAGCTTTCTTATAGTCTAAAAGGTTCATAGATGAACTAAGCAACAGTTGATGTTTTTCTGACCTCTGGGACATAAGATGATGAAAGTAATATTGAGTGATATTTTAAGAGAAAAATCACTACATAAAAAGATTCATAATTACTATTTAGCTATTATAATCATAGATATATGGTGAAAATAAGTTTTGGCTATAAATTAGGTTAGGTTTATATTTACATAATAATAAAATTAATAAAACTAGTATTTAATTCTTGATTACATCAGTATTAAAGTTAGAATTAAGCTTGATTTATGACTAGATTTAAGAAAAGCTATTATAAAAAACAATAAACTAATTTTTTTTTTTAAATTTATGTTATGTTAAGTTAAGCTTCAGACTAGGCTTTTATCAAGATTGATTTAGTGGTAATTTTAAAAATTTGATTGAGGTGTGGTTTTTAATTAGTTTAGGACAATGTTAGAATTACTATTAAGAAATTTTAAGCTTATCTTAGAATTTGGATTATATTTCTTATTTGAATAAGATAAGATTAAGCCTATAATAAGAATAGGTATGTAGTATATTTGTTTTAAGGATAAAATTAATATTATATTAATGATTTGTTTTTATTTATAATTTTATAAGGATATGTTAACACTATATTTTCTTTATGATAATGTTAATATTAATGTCAAGATTAAAATAAAATTAAGAATTAGTTAAATTTTTTTTTTATAAGATAATATTAATATTAAGATTAGATTTTAGGTCATGTCAGGATTAAAGTTTTTATTAGATTCTTTTAGAATTATAATAAATTATGATAAAAAAATTAATTTAGTTTATGTTTTATATTTAATTTATGATGAAGTTGGGCTAAAGTATTTAACTAAATATGTTAATGTTTTTTTAAAATCAAAAAAAGATTAGTCATTAGAATTTATTGAAGATTATATTATATTTAGCATTAATTCATAGTAGATTAGAATTCGAACTAATTTTTAATAGGTTATATTATGGTAGTTTTAAGATTAAGGTTATATTAGTTTAACTTAAGATTCAATAAGTGATAGCAGTTGAATATTAGTATAATTCTTAGGAAAAAAATCACTAGAGAATAAGTGGCTCACAATCAGCTTATAGATGGGGCTATATAGAGATGAATTATCTTATAATTCCTATTAAAGAAAGTTCTTTGATGTTATTGTGTTAAGATGTCGAGATGCCTTTTGAGGGCAAAACAACCTTGGGTTGGGAGGGGCAACCCAAGGGAGATTAGCTTGACATAATAAGATCATGATATCACATTTAATGCTAAAGTTAATACTCTTCTAGTCTAATTAGTTCTAGGATAAACTAAATAAAATTTCTCAGACTTGTAATACTTGAGATATAAGATAATAGATTTAATGTTTAGTTGTATTTAAGAAAATCAACTAATTATAGTTAATGTTTAAGGTCAAGTTAAAATTAAGATTTACATAAGATTAGTTTTAATTAGTTTAGCATAATAATAAGATTTAAATTAAAATTAGAAAAAATTAGTTTTAGATTTATATTAAATTTATGATTAAGATAAGCTAAAAGTATGAATTAGATATGTTACTTTCATTATTAAATTTTTAGTTAGATTCATAATTTAAAATAAGTATTATAATTTTATTATCACTATGTTATCTTAATATTAGTTAATAAAACCCTAGGATTTGGTTTAATTTTTAATAAATTATGTTAAGATAGTATTAAAATTAAGGTTATGTTACTTTAGCTTAATATTGAATTTACCTATAGATAGAACAGTCTAATATTATCACTAAGAAAAGTTAGAGGTTAATTTATTTCCATTTAAGACTAGGATAATAATAATTTTAAATATGATCCCAATAACTAAATATATAGCAAGCTAATGATAGATAATTTTTTAAGAATGTAATAACTAGAAACCAAGTAGCTTATAATTCATTTCTTGTTGGGTATATATAAGGATGAATTACCTATAACTGCTATTAAAAAGTGGTTTTGATATTTATATAAGATGCTATGGTGTTAAAATGTCGACACATCTTTTGAGGATAACATGCGGTCACCAGTGGGACACTACCTCGATATAGTAAGACCGTGACGTCACATTCAGCAAAGCTAGCTTTCTTATAGTCTAAAAGGTTCATAGATGAACTAAGCAACAGTTGATGTTTTTCTGACCTCTGGGACATAAGATGATGAAAGTAATATTGAGTGATATTTTAAGAGAAAAATCACTACATAAAAAGATTCATAATTATTATTTAGCTATTATAATCATAGATATATGGTGAAAATAAGTTTTGGCTATAAATTAGGTTAGGTTTATAATTACATAATAATAAAATTAATAAAACTTGTATTTAAATCTTGATTACATCAGCATTAAAGTTAGAATTAAGTTTGATTTATGACTAGATTTAAGAAAAGCTATTATAAAAAACAATAAACTAAATTTTTTTTTTAAATTTATGTTATGTTAAGTTAAGCTTCAGACTAGGCTTTTATCAAGATTGATTTAGTGGTAATTTTAAAAATTTGATTGAGGTGTGGTTTTTAATTAGTTTAGGACAATGTTAGAATTACTATTAAGAAATTTTAAGCTTATCTTAGTATTTGGATTATATTTCTTATTTGAATAAGATAAGATTAAGCCTATAATAAGTATAGGTATGTAGTATATTAGGTTTAAGGGTAAAATTAATATTATATTAATGATTTGTTTTTATTTATAATTTGATAAAGATATGTTAACACTATATTTTCTTTATGATAATGTTAATATTAATGTCATGATTAAAATAAAATTAAGAATTAGTTAAAATTTTTATTTTTGATAAGATAATATTAATATTAAGATTAGATTTGAGGTTATGTTAGGATTAAAGTTTATATTTTATTCTTTTAGTGTAATAATAGATTATGATAAAAATAAAACTAATTTAGTTTATGTTTTATATTTAATTTATGATTAAGTTGGTCTAAAATATTGAACTAAATATTTAAATGTTTTGTTAAAATAAAAAAAAAGATTAGTCATTAGAATTTATTTTAGATTATATTATATTTAGCATTAATTCATAGTAGATTAGAATTCGAACCAATTTTTAATAGGTTATATTAAGGTAGTTTTAAGATTAAGATTATGTTAGTTTAACTTAAGATTCAATAAGTGATAGCATGTGAATATTAGTAATTTATTTAGAAAAAAATAACTATAGAATAAGTGGCTCACAGTCAGCTTCTAGATAGGGCTATAAAGAGATGAATTATCTTATAATTCCATTTAAAGAAAGTTCCTTGATGTTATGGTTTTAAGATGTCGAGATGCCTTTTGAGGGCAAAACAAGCTTGGATTGGGAGGGGCAACCCAAGGGACACTAGCTAGACATCTTAAGATCATGATATCACATTTAATACTAAAGTTAATATTCTTCTTGTCTAATTAGTTCTAGGATGAACCAAATAAAATTTCTCAGACTTGTAACACTTGAGATGTAAGATAATAGATTTAATGTTTAGTTGTATTTAAGAAAATCAATTAATTAGACTTAATGTTTAAGGACAAGTTAAAATTAAGATTTACATAAGATTAGTTTTAATTAGTTTAGTATAATAATAAGATTGGAATTAAAATTAGAATAATTTAGTTTTAGATTTATATTAAATTTATGATTAAGATAGGCTAAAAGTATGAATTAGATATGTTACTTTCATTATTAAATTTTGAGTTAGATTCATAATTAAAAATAAGTATTAGAATTTAATTATTATTATTTTATTTTAATATTAGTTAGTAAAACCCGAGGATTTCGTTTAATTTTTAATTAATTATGTTAAGATAGTATCAAGATTAAGATTATGTTAGTTTAGCTTAAGATTCAATTTACTTATAGATAGAATAGTCAAATAGTATCACTAAGATAAGTTATAGGTTAATTTATTTCCAGTTAAGACAAGGATAATAATTATTTTAAATATTATCCCAATAACTAAATAGATAGCAAGCTAATGATAATTAATTTATTTAGAAGTTAATCACTAGACAACAAGTAGCTTATAATTCATTTCTTGTTGGGTATATATAGAGATTAATTACCCTATAATTGTTATTAAAAAGTGGTTTTGATATTTATATAAGATACTTTGGTGTTAAAATGTCGACACATATTTTGAGGATAAAATGCGGTGACCCTAGGGACACTGCCTTGATATAGTAAGACCGTGACGTCACATTCAACAAACCTAGCTTTCTTATAGTCTAAAATGTTCATAGATGAACTAAGCAATAGTTGATGGGTTTCTGACCTTTGGGACTGAAGATGATGAAGGTAATGTTGAGTGATATTATAAGAGAAAAATCACTACATAAAAAGATTCATAATTAGGTTTGGTTTATAATTACATAATAACAAAATAAACAAAACTTTTACTTGATTCTTGATTATATCAGTATTAAAGTTAGAATTAAGCTTGATTTATGACTAGATTTAAGAAAGGCTATTATAAAAAATAATAAACTAAAAAATTATTTTAAATTTATATTATGTTAAGTTAAGCTTCAGACTAGGCTTTTATCAAGATTGAGTTAGTAGTAATTTTAAAAATTTGATTAAAATGAGGTTTTTAATTTGTTTAGGACAATGTTAGAATTGGTGTTAAGATATTTTAAGCTAAGCTTAGAATTAGGATTATATTTATGATTTGAATAAGATAAGACTAAGACTATAACAAGTATGGGTTAGTAGTATATTAGTTTTAAGGACAAAACTTATATTATATTAACGATTAGTTTTTATTTATACTTTGATAAGGATATGTTAACACTATATTTTTGTTTATGATAACGTTAATATTAATGTTAAGATTAAAATAAAATTAAGAATTAGTTAAAATTTTTATTTTTGATAAGATAATATTAATATTAAGATTAGATTTTAGGACATGTTAGGATTAAAGTTTGCATTAGATTCTTTTAGAGTAATAATAAATTATGATAAAAATAAAATTAATTTAGGTTATGTTTTATATTAAATTTATGATTAAGTTGGGCTAAAATATTGAACTAAATATGTTAATGTTTCGTGAAAATAAAAAAAATGATTAGTCATTAGAATTTATTAAAGATTATATTATATTTAGCATTAATTTATGGTAGATTAGAATTTGAACAAATTTTTAATATGTTTTATTAAGGTAGTTTTAACATTAAGATTATGTTTGTTTAACTTAAGATTCAATATGTGATAGCGGTTAAATATTAGTATAATTCTTGGGAAAAAATCACTAGAGAATAAGTGGCTCAATATCAGCTTATAGATGGGGCTATATAGAGATGAATTATCTTATAATTCCTATTAAAGAAAGTTCCTTGATGTTATGGTGTTAAGATGTCGAGATGCCTTTTGAGGGCAAAACAACCTTGGGTTGGGAGGGGCAACCCAAGGGAGACTAGCTTGACATAGTAAGATCATGGTATCATATTTAATGCTAAAGTTAATACTCTTCTAGTCTAATTAGTTCTAGGATAAACTAAATAAAATTTCTCAGACTTGTAACACTTGAGATATAAGATAATAGATTTAATGTTTACTTGTATTTAAGAAAATCAACAAATTAGAGTTAATGTTTAAGGTCAAGTTAAAATTAAGATTTACATAAGATTAGTTTTAATTAGTTTAACATAATAATAAGATTTAAATTAAAATTAGAAAAATTTAGTTTTAGATTTATATTAAATTTAGGATTAAGATAGGCTAAAAGTATGAATTAGATATGTTACTTTCATTATTAAATTTTTAGTAAGATTCATAATTTAAAATAAGTATTAGAATTTTATTATCACTATGTTATCTTAATATTAGTTAATAAAACCCTAGGATTTGGTTTAATTTTTAATAAATTATGTTAAGATAGTATTAAAATTAAGGTTATGTTACTTTAGCTTAATATTGAATTTACTTGTAGATAGAATAGTCTAATATTATCACTAAGATAAGTTAGAGGTTAATTTATTTTCATTTAAGATTTGGATAATAATAATTTTAAATATGATCCCAATAACTAAATAGATAACAAGCTAATGATAGTTAATTTATTTAGAATGCAATCACTAGACGACAAGTAGCTGATAATTTATTTCTTGTTGGGTATATATAAAGATGAATTATCCTATAATTGCTATTAAAAAGTGGTTTTGATATTTATAAAAGTTGTTATGGTGTTAAAAATTCGACACATCTTTTTGAGGATAAAATGCGGTGATCTGAGGGACACTACCTCGATATAGTAAGACCGTGACGTCACATTCAACAAAGGTAGCTTTCTTATAGACTAAAAGGTTCATAGATGAACTAAGCAACAGTTGATGGGTTTCTCACCTCTAGGACTGAAGATGATGAAGGTAATGTTGGTGATATTCTAAGAGAAAAATCACAACATAAAAAGATTCATAATTATTATTTAGCTATTGTAATTATAGATATCGGGTGAAAATAAGTTTTTGCTATAAATTAGGTTTGGTTTATAATTACATAATAATAAAGTAAATAAAACTTGTATTTGATGATTCTTGATTACATTAGCATTAAAGTTAGAATTAAGCTTGATTTATGACTAGATTTAAGAAAGGCTATTATAAAAAAAAAATTAAAAAATTATTTTAAATTTATATACTAGGCTTTTATCAAGATTAAGTTAGTAGTAATTTTAAAAATTTTATTGAGGTGTGGTTTTTAATTAGTTGAGGACAATGTAAGAATTACCATTAAGATATTTTAAGCTTAGCTTAGAATTAGGATCATTTTTATAATTTGAATAAGATAAGATTAAGACTATAATAAATATGGGTTAGTAGTATATTTGTTCAAAGGATAAAATTAAGATTATATTAATGATTAGTTTTTATTTATAATTTGATAAGGATATGTTAACACTATATTTTGATTTATGATAATGTTAGTATTAAAGTTAAGATTAAAATAAAATTAAGAATTAGTTAAAATGTTTTGTTATCATAAGATAATATTAATATTAAGATTAGATTTAAGGTCATGTTAGGATTAAAGTTTTTATTAGATTCTTTTAGAGTAATAATAAATTATGATAAAAAAAATTAATTTAGTTTATGTTTTATGTTTAATTTATGTTGAAGTTGGGCTAAAGTATTTAACTAAATATGTTAAGCTTTTGTTAAAATCAAAAACTAGATTAGTTATTAGAATTTATTTTAGATTATATTTTTTTTAGCATTAATTCATAGTAGATTAGAATTCGGACCAATTTTTAATAGGTTATATTATGGTAGTTTTAAGATGAAGGTTATATTAGTTTAACTTAAGATTCAATAAGTGATAGAAGTTGAATATTAGTATAATTCTTGGGAAAAAAATCACTAGAGAATAAGTGGCTCACAATCAACTTATAGATGGGGCTATATAGAATTGAATTCTCTTATAATTGCTATTAAAGAAAGTTCCTTGATGTTATGGTGTTAAGATGTCGAGATGCCTTTTGAGGGCAAAACAACCTTGGGTTGGGAGGGGAAACCCAAGGGAGACTAGCTTGACGTAGTAAGATCATGATATCACATTTAATGCTAAAGTTAATACTCTTCTAGTTTAATTAGTTCTAGGATAAACTAAATAAAATTTCTCAGACTTGTAACACTTGAGATATAAGATAATAGATTTAATGTTTAGTTGTATTTAAGAAAATCAACTAATTAGACTTAATGTTTAAGGTCAAGTTAAAATTAAGATTTACATAAGATTAGTTTTAATTAGTTTAGCATAATAATAAGATTTAAATTAAAATTAGAAAAATTTAGTTTTAGATTTATATTAAATTTATGATTAAGATAGGCTAAAAGTATGAATTAGATATGTTACTTTCATTATTAAATTTTTAGTTAGATTCATAATTTAAAATAAGTATTAGAATTTTATTATCACTATGTTATCTTAATATTAGTTAATAAAACCCTAGGATTTGGTTTAATTTTTAATAAATTATGTTAAGATAGTATTAAAATTAAGGTTATGTTACTTTAGCTTAATATTGAATTTACTTGTAGATAGAATAGTCTAATATTATCACTAAGATAAGTTAGAGGTTAATTTATTTCCATTTAAGACTAGGATAATAATAATTTTAAATATGATCCTAATAACTAAATAGATAGCAAGCTAATGATAGATAATTTTTTTAGAATGTAATCACTAGAAACCAAGTAGCTTATAATTCATTTCTTGTTGGGTATATATAAAGATGAATTATACTATAATTACTATTAAAAAGTGGTTTTGATATTTATATAAGTTGTTATGGTGTTAAAATGTCGACACATCTTTTTGAGGATAAAATGCGGTGATCTGAGGGACACTACCTCGATATAGTAAGACCGTGACGTCACATTCAACAAAGGTAGCTTTCTTATAGACTAAAAGGTTCATAGATGAACTAAGCAACAGTTGATGGGTTTCTGACCTCTAGGACTGAAGATGATGAAGGTAATGTTGGTGATATTCTAAGAGAAAAATCACAACATAAAAAGATTCATAATTTTTATTTAGCTATTGTAATTATAGATATCGGGTGAAAATAAGTTTTTGCTATAAATTAGGTTTGGTTTATAATTACATAATAATAAAGTAAATAAAACTTGTATTTGATGATTCTTGATTACATTACCATTAAAGTTAGAATTAAGCTTGATTTATGACTAGATTTAAGAAAGGCTATTATAAAAAAAAAATTAAAAAAATATTTTAAATTTATATACTAGGCTTTTATCAAGATTAAGTTAGTAGTAATTTTAAAAATTTTATTGAGGTGTGGTTTTTAATTAGTTGAGGACAATGTTAGAATTACCATTAAGATATTTTAAGCTTAGCTTAGAATTAGGATCATTTTTATAATTTGAATAAGATAAGATTAAGACTATAATAAATATGGGTTAGTAGTATATTTGTTCAAAGGATAAAATTAAGATTATATTAATGATTAGTTTTTATTTATAATTTGATAAGGATATGTTAACACTATATTTTGATTTATGATAATGTTAGTATTAATGTTAAGATTAAAATAAAATTAAGAATTAGTTAAAATGTTTTGTTATGATAAGATAATATTAATATTAAGATTAGATTTAAGGTCATGTTAGGATTAAAGTTTTTATTAGATTCTTTTAGAGTAATAATAAATTATGATAAA
The DNA here is from genome assembly GCA_023846275.1 of Vanilla planifolia. Lineage (NCBI taxonomy): Eukaryota > Viridiplantae > Streptophyta > Magnoliopsida > Asparagales > Orchidaceae > Vanilla > Vanilla planifolia. Next base: position 18,821,891 of record CM043871.1, on the reverse strand, counting down.
AAAAATTAATTTAGTTTATGTTTTATGTTTAATTTATGTTGAAGTTGGGCTAAAGTATTTAACTAAATATGTTAAGCTTTTGTTAAAATCAAAAACTAGATTAGTCATTAGAATTTATTTTAGATTATATTATTTTTAGCATTAATTCATAGTAGATTAGAATTCGGACCAATTTTTAATAGGTTATATTATGGTAGTTTTAAGATGAAGGTTATATTAGTTTAACTTAAGATTCAATAAGTGATAGCAGTTGAATATTAGTATAATTCTTGGGAAAAAAATCACTAGAGAATAAGTGGCTCACAATCAGCTTATAGATGGGGCTATATAGAATTGAATTCTCTTATAATTGCTATTAAAGAAAGTTCCTTGATGTTATGGTGTTAAGATGTCGAGATGCCTTTTGAGGGCAAAACAACCTTGGGTTGGGAGGGGAAACCCAAGGGAGACTAGCTTGACGTAGTAAGATCATGATATCACATTTAATGCTAAAGTTAATACTCTTCTCGTCTAATTAGTTCTAGGATAAACTAAATAAAATTTCTCAGACTTGTAATACTTGAGATATAAGATAATAGATTTAATGTTTAGTTGTATTTAAGAAAATCAACTAATTAGACTTAATGTTTAAGGTCAAGTTAAAATTAAGATTTACATAAGATTAGTTTTAATTAGTTTAGCATAATAATAAGATTTAAATTAAAATTAGAAAAATTTAGTTTTAGATTTATATTAAATTTATGATTAAGATAGGCTAAAAGTATGAATTAGATATGTTACTTTCATTATTAAATTTTTAGTTAGATTCATAATTTAAAATAAGTATTAGAATTTTATTATCACTATGTTATCTTAATATTAGTTAATAAAACCCTAGGATTTGGTTTAATTTTTAATAAATTATGTTAAGATAGTATTAAAATTAAGGTTATGTTACTTTAGCTTAATATTGAGTTTACTTGTAGATAGAATAGTCTAATATTATCACTAAGAAAAGTTAGAGGTTAATTTATTTCCATTTAAGACTAGGATAATAATAATTTTAAATATGATCCTAATAACTAAATAGATAGCAAGCTAATGATAGTTATTTTTTTAGAATGTAATCACTAGAAACCAAGTAGCTTATAATTCATTTCTTGTTGGGTATATATAAAGATGAATTATCCTATAACTGCTATTAAAAAGTGGTTTTGATATTTATATAAGATGCTATGGTGTTAAAATGTCGACACATCTTTTGTGTATAAAATGCGGTCACTAGTGGGACACTACCTTGATATAGTAAGACCGTGACGTCACATTCAGCAAAGCTAGCTTTCTTATAGGTTAAAAGGTTCATAGATGAACTAAGCAACAGTTGATGTGTTTTTGACCTCTGGGACATAAGATGATGAAAGTAATATTGAGTGATATTTTAAGAGAAAAATCACAACATAAAAAGATTCATAATTATTATTTAGCTATTATAATCATAGATATATGGTGAAAATAAGTTTTTGCTATAAATTAGGTTAGGTTTATAATTACATAATAATAAAATAAATAAAACTTCTATTTAATTCTTGATTACATCAGCATTAAAGTTAGAATTAAGCTTGATTTATGACTAGATTTAAGAAAAGCTATTATAAAAAATAATAAACTAAATTTTTTTTTTAAATTTATGTTATGTTAAGTTAAGCTTCAGACAAGACTTTTATCAAGATTGATTTAGTGGTAATTTTAAAAATTTGATTGAGGTGTGGTTTTTAATTAGTTTAGGACAATGTTAGAATTACTATTAAGAAATTTTAAGTTTATCTTAGAATTTGGATTATATTTCTTATTTGAATAAGGTAAGATTAAGACTATAATAAATATGGGTATGTAGTATATTAGTTTTAAGGATAAAATTAATATTATATTAATGATTTGTTTTTATTTATAATTTGATAAGGATATGTTAACACTATATTTTCTTTATGATAATGTTAACATTAATGTTAAGATTAAAATAAAATAAGAATTAGTTAAAATTTTTAGTTATGATAAGATAATATTAATATTAAGATTAGATTTGAGGTTATGTTAGGATTAAAGTTTGTATTTTATTCTTTTAGTGTAATAATAGATTATGATAAAAATTAAATTAATTTAGTTTATGTTTTATATTTAATTCATGATTAAGTTGGGCTAAAATAATTAATTAAATATGTTAATGTCTTGTTAAACTAAAAAGCTAGATAAGTCATTCAACTTTATTGAAGATTATATTATATTTATCATTAACTCATAGTAAATTAGAATTTCAACTAAGTTTTAATTAGTTATATTAAGATAGTATTAAGATTAAGATTATGTTAGGTTAACTTAAAGATTCGATGAGTGATAGTTAGCGAATACTAGTTTATTTCTGGAGAAAGAAATCATTAGAGAATAGTGGCTTATAGTAGGCTTCGAGATTGGGCTATATAGAGATGAATTACCCTATAATGGCTATTGCAAAAAAAATTTTTGATATTATGGTTTTAAGATGTTGAGATACCTTTTGAGGGCAAAACCAACTTGGGTTGGGAGGGGCAACCCAAGGGGCACTATCTTGACATAGTAAGATCATGATATCACATTTAATGCTAAAGTCAATATTCTTCTAGTCTAATTAGTTCTAGGATGAACCAAATAAAATTTCTAAGAGTTTTAACACTTGAGATATAAGATAATAGATTTAATGTTTTGTTGTATTTAAGAAAATCACTAGACATAAAAGATTCATTATTGTAATTTAGCTAATATAATGATATGCTTTGGGTTAACATAAGTTTGGTTACAAATTAGGTTGGGTTTATAATTACATAATAATAAAAATAGCATAATTTTTATTTGATTTATGAATATGACCATATTAAATTTAAGATTAAGCCTTGATTTATGATTAGATTTGGGAAAGTTTATTATAAAAATAAATAAATTGAAAATTTATTTCAGATTCAGGTTTTGGTAAGGCTAAGGTTAGGACTAAGCTTTTGCCTAAGTTTACTTGCCTTTAATTTAAGAATTAGATTTAAGTTTGGTTTGTGTTAGTATTAGATGTTGTTAGAATTAACATTAAGTTTTTTTATGTTAAGCTAGAATTAGGATGCTTTTTATCTTTGAAATGCGATAAAATAATAATTATGACAAGTTAAAACTATAGTAAGTTAGGCTTATAATCATACTAGTTTTAAGGTTAAGATTAATATTAGGTTTGTGATTAGTTCTTGATTATAATTAGACAAGGTTATTATCAATTCTATATTTAGAGTTATGATTGCGTTAAAATTAATGTTAGGATTGAAATAAAGTTAAAGATTAATTTAGTTTTTAAATTAAGATAGAGTAGTATTGATACAAAGATTAGATTTTAGGTTGAGTTAGAATTAAGATTTACATAAGATTAGTTTTTATTAGTTTAGCATAATAATAAGATTTGGATTAAAATTAGATTAATTTAGCTTTTGATTTATTTTAAATTAATGATTTAGATAGGCTAAAAGTATGAATTAGATTGGTTACTTTCACACTTAAATATTGAATTAGATTGGTCATTAAAATTAAGTATTAGAATTTAGTTATGATTATGTGATTTTAATATTAGTTAAGAAGACACTGGGATTTAGTTTAATTTTTAATAAATTATGTTATGATGGTATTAAGATTAAGGTTGTGTTTGTTTAGCTTAAGTTTAAATTTATTTATAGTTAGAATATTCCAATATTAATACTCAGATAACTTAGAGATTAATTAGTTTCCATTTAAAACTAGGATAACAATAATTTTAAATATGATCCAAATGACTAAATAGATAGCAAGTTAATGATAATTAATTTATTTAGAAAGCAATCACTAGACAATAAGCAGCTTATTATTCATTTCTTATTGGGTGTATATAGTGATGAATTATCCCATAATTACTATTAAAAAAGTCGATTTTATTTTCATATAAGATGTTATGGTGTTAATATGTCGAGACAACTTTTGAGGGTGAAATGCACTTGGGTCGGGATGGGCGACCCAAGAGACACTACCTTGATATAGTAAGACCATGATGTCACATTTAACAAAGCTAGTTTTCTTATAGTCTAATAGGTTCAAGGATGAACTAAGCAAAAGTTGATGGGTTTGTGATGCCTAAGCTTGAAGATGATGAACATAATATAAAGTGATCTTCTAAGAGAAAAATCACTGTATAAATAGATTCATGATTAATATTTAGCTAATATAATCATAGATATTTGGTGAAAATAGGTTTTGGTTATAAATTAGGTTAGGTTTATAATTAGATAATAATAAAGTTAATAAAACTTGTATTTGATTCTTGATAACATCAACATCAAAGTTAGAATTAAGCCTGATTTATGAATAAATTTAAGAAATGCTATTATGGAAAATAATAAACTAAAAAATTATTTTAAATTTACATTATGTTTTGTTAAGGTTAAAACTAGGCTTTGGTCAAGATATAGTTAGTAGTAATTTTAGAATTTGAATGAGGTGTGGTTTTTAATTAGTTTTGGATAATATTAGAATTATTAGTGAGATTTTCTAAGCTTAGCTTAGAATTAGGATTATATTGTTAATTTGAATAAGATAATATTAGGACTAATATTATTTAAGGCTATAATAAGTAAGGGTTAATAGTATATTAGTTTTAAAGATCAAATTAATATTATTTTAATAGTCAATTTTTATTTATAATTAGATAAGGATATGTTAACTTTATATTTAGATTTAAGATGACGTTAATATTAATGTTAAGATTAAAATAAAATCAAAAATTTGTTTAAATTTTTAGTTAAGATATGATAATATTAATACTAAGATTAGATTTATGGTCATGTTAAGATTAAGATTTGTATTAGATTCTTTTAGAGTAATAATATATTATGATAAAAATTAAATTAATTTAGTTTATGTTTTATATTTAATATATGATTAAGGTTGGCTAAAATAATGAATTAAAAATGTTATTATCTTGTTAAAATCTAAACTAGAGTAGTCATTAAAATTTATTAAAAATTATATTATTTTTATCATTAATTCATAGTAGATAAGAATTTGAACAAATTTTTAATACGTTATATTAAGGTAATATTAAGATTAAGAGTATGTTAATTTAACTTAAGATTTAATAAGTGATAATGAGTGAATACTAGTTTATTTCTTGATAGAAAAATTACTAAGAATAAGTGACTTATAGTGGGCTTCTACATAGGGCTATAAAGAGATGAATTACCTAATAATGACTATTATAAAAATTGTTTTGATGTTATGGTGTTAAGATGTCGAGATTACCTTTTGAGGGCAAAACCAATTTGGGTGGGAGGGGCAACCCAAGGGATACTATCTTGACATAGTAAGATCATGATGTCATAGTTAACACTAGAGTTAATATTCTTCTAGTCTAATTAGTTCTATGATGAACCCAAAAAAATTTGTTAGATTTGTAACCCATGAGATTGAAGATAATGGAGTTGATGTTGAGTGGTATTTAAAAAGATAATCACTAGGCAAAAAGATTTATTATTTTAATTTTGCTAATATAATGATAGGCACCATGTTAACATAACTTTGGGTTATAAATTAGGTTAAGATTATAATTACATAATAGAAAAATTAGTAGAATTTCTATTTGATTTATGATTACGTTAATATTAAAGTTAGTATTAAGCATTGATTTATGATTAGATTAGGGAAAGTTTATCATAATAATAAATAAATCAAAAATTTATTTTAGATTTATGATTTGGTAAGGCTAAGATTAAGACCAGGGCTTTGGAATAGGTTGTCTTACCTTTAATTTTAGAATTAGATTTAAGTTTCGTTTGTGTTAGTTTAGGATTTTGTTAGAATTAACATTAAGTTTTTTTTTTATGTTAACATTGAATTAGGATTCTTTTTTATCTTTCAAATGAGATGAGATAATACTTATAACAAGTTAAAACTATAGCAGGTTAGGATTATAATCATGTTTGTTTTAAGGTTAATATTAATATTAGGTTTGTTATTAGTTCTTATTTATAATTAGATAAAGGTATTATCAATTCTATAGTCTGATTTAAGACTCTGTTAATGTTAATGTTAATGTTAATATGAGGATTGAAATAAAGTTAAAGATTAATTTAGTTTCTAAATTAAGATAGAGTTATATTGATACTAAGATTAGATTTTGAGGTCAATTTAAAATTAAGGTTTACGTAAGATTAGTTTTAATTAGTTTAGTATAATAATAAGATTTGAATTAAAATTATAATAATTTAGTTTTAGATTTTTATTAAATTTATGATAAAGATAGGCTAAAAGTATTAATTAGATATGTTACTTTCATAATTAAATTTTAAATTAGATTCATAATTAAAAATAAGTATTAGAATTTAATTATTATTATGTTATTTTAATATTAGTTAATAAAACCTGAGGATTTGGTTTAATTTTTAATAAATTATATTAAGATAGTATTAATATTAAGGTTATGTTAGTTTAGCTTAAGATTCAATTTACTTATAGATAGAATAGTCTAATATTATCACTAAGATAATTTAGAGGTTTATTTATTTCTATTTAAGACTAGGATAATAATAACTTTAAATATTATCCTAATAACTAAATAGATAACAAGCTAATAATAGTTAATTTATTTAGAATGTAATCACAAGACAACAAGTAACTTATAATTCATTTCTTGTTGGGTATATATAGAGATGAATTATCCTATAATTGCTATTAAAAAGTGGTTTTGATATTTATATAAGATGCTATGGTGTTAAAATGACGATAAATCCTTTGAGGAAAAAGTGCACTTGGGTCAGGAGGGGTGACCTAAGGGACACTACGTCGATATAGTATGACCATGTTGTCACATTCAACAAAGCTAGCTTTCTTATAGTTTAAAAGGTTCATAGATGAACTAAGCAATAGTTGATGGGTTTTTGACCTCTGGGACTGAAGATGATGATGGTAATGTTGAGTGATATATAAGAGAAAAATCACTGCATAAAAAGATTCATAATTATTATTTAGTTATTTATAATCATAGATATTGGGTGAAAATAAGTTTTGGTTATAAATTAGGTTAGGTTTATAATTAACAAAAAATAAAATAAATAAAACTTGTATTTGATTCTTGATTACATCAGTATTAAAGTTAGAACTAAGCTTGATTTATGACTGGATTTAAGAAAGGCTATTATAAGAAATAATAAACTAAAAAATTATTTTAAATTTATATTATGTTAAGTTAAGCTTCAGACTAGGCTTTTATCAAGATTGAGTAAGTAGTAATTTTAAAAATTTGATTGAGGTGTGGTTTTTAATTAGTTTAGGACAATGTTAGAATTACTATTAAGATATTTTAAGCTTAGCTTAGAATTAAGATTATATTTATAATTTGAATAAGATAAGATTAAGACTAATATAATTTAAGACTATAATAAGTATGGGTTAGTAGTATATTAGTTTTAAGGATAAAATTAATATTATATTAATGATTAGTTTTTATTTATATTTGATAAGGATAATTTAACACTATATTTTTATTTATGATAATGTTAATATTAATGTTAAGATTAAAATAAAATTATAAATTAGTTAAAATTTTTAGTTATGAAAAGGTAATATTAATATTAAGATTTGATTTAAGGTCATGTTAGGATTAAAGTTTGTATTAGATTCTTTTAGAGTAATAATAGATTATGACAGAAATAAAATTAATTTATTTTATGTTTTATATTTAATTTATGATTAAGTTGGGCTAAAATATTGAATTAAATATGTTAATGTTTCATTCAAATAAAAAATTAGATTAGTCATTAGAATTTATTTAAAATTAAATTATATTTACCATTAATTCATAGTAGATTAGAATTCGAACCAATTTTTAATTGGTTATATTAATGTAGTTTTAAGATTAAGATTATGTTATTTTAGCTTACTTAAGATTCAATAAGTGATAGCGAGCGAATATTAGTATATTTCTTGAGAAAAAAATCACTAGAGAATAAGTGGCTCACATTCAATTTCTAGATGGGGCTATATAGAGATGAATTATCTTATGATTCCTATTAAAAAAAGTTCCTTTATGTTATGGTATTAAGATGTCGAGATGCCTTTTGAGGGCAAAACAACCTTGGGTTTGGAGGGGCAACCCAAGGGACACTAGCTTGACATAGTAAGATCATGATATCACATTTAATGCTAAAGTTAATATTCTTCTAGTCTAATTTGTTCTTGGATGAATCAAAAAAAATTTCTCAGACTTGTAACACTTGAGATATAAGATAATAGATTTAATGTTTAGTTGTATTTAAGAAAATCACTAGACATAAAGATTCATTATTATAATTTAGCTAATATAATGATATGCATTGGGTTAACATAAGTTTTGGTTATAAATTAGGTTGGGTTTATAACTACATAATAATAAAAATAGCATAATTTCTCTTTGATTTATGAATATGTCCATATTAAATTTAAGATTAAGCCTTGATTTACAATTAGATTCGGGAAAGTTTATTATAAAAATAAATAAATTGAAAATTTATTTCAGATTTAGGTTTTGGTTAGGCTAAGATTAGGACTAAGCTTTTGTCTAAGTTGACTTGCCTTTAATCTAGAATTAGATTTAAGTGTGGTTAGTGTTAGTATTAGATGTTGATAGAATTGACATTAACTTTTTTTTATGTTAACCTAGAATTAGAATTCTTTTTATCTTTGAAATGCGATAAAATAATAATTATGACAAGTTAAAACTATAGTAAGTTATGGTTGTAATCTTACTAGTTTTAAGGTTAAGATTAATATTAGGTTTGTGATTAGTTCTTATTTATAATTAGAAAACGGTATTATCAATTCTATATTTAGATTTAAGACTGTCAAAATTAATGTTAGGATTGAAATAAAGTTAATGATTAATTTCATTTTTAAATAAAGATAAAGTAGTATTAATACTAAGATTAGATTTAAGGTCAAGTTAGAATTAAGATTTACATAAGATTAGTTTTTATTAGTTTAGCATAATAATAAGATTTGGCTTAAAATTAGATTTATTTAGCTTTTGATTTATATTAAATTTATGATTAAGATAGGCTAAAAGTATCAATTAGATAAGTTACATTTACAGTTAAATACTGAATTAGATTGGTCATTAAAAATAAGTAATAGAATTTAGTTATGATTATGTTATTCTAATATTAGTTTAAAAGACTTTGGTGTTCAGTTTAATTTTTAATAAATTTTGTTATGATTGTATTAAGATTAAGGTTATGTTAGTTTAGCTTAAGATTCAATTTATTTATAGCTACAATAGTATAATATTAATACTAAGATAACTTAGAGATCAATTAGTTTCCATTTAAGACTAGGATAATAATAATTTTAAATATGATCCATAAGACTAAATAGATAAGAAGTTAATGATGATTAATTTATTAGGAAAGAATTCACTAGACAATAAGTGGCTTATTATTCATTTCTTGTTGGGTGTATATAGTGATGAATTATCCCATAAATGCTATTAAAAAAGCAGATTTGATTTTTATATAAGATGTTATGGTTTAAAAATTTGGAGAAATCTTTTGAGGGAGAAATACAATTGGGTAGAGAGGGTCGACCCAAGAGACCCTACCTTGATATAGTAAGACCTTGATGTCACATTTAACAAAGCCAAGTTTCTTATAGTCTAATTGGTTTGAAGGATGAACTAAGCAAAAGTTGATGTGTTTGTGATGCCTGGGATTAAAGATGATGAACGTAATATAGAGTGATATTCTAAGAGAAAAATCACTACATAAAAAGATTCGTGATTATTATTTAGCTATTATAATAACAGTTATTTTGTGAAATAGGTTTTGGTTATAAATTAGATTAGGTTTATAATTTCATAATAATAAAAGTAATAAAACTTGTATTTGATTCTTGATTACATCAATATCAAAGTTAGAATTAAGCTTGATTTATGACTAAATTTAAGAAATACTATTATAGAAAATAATAAACTAAAAAATCATTTTAAATTTACCTTATGTTTGGTTAAGGTTAAGACTAGGCTTTGGTCAAGATGTAGTTAGTAGTAATTTTAGAATTTGATTAAGGTGTGATTTTTAATTAGTTTAGGACAATGTTAGAATTATTATTAAGATATTTTAAGATTGGCTTAGAATTAGGGTTATATTTATGATTTGAATAAGATAATATTAAGACTAATATAATTTAAGGCTATAATAAGTAAGGGTTAATAGTATATTAGTCTTAAAGATAAAATTTTTTAATGGTTAATAGTATATTAGTATATTATTTTAATGGTCAATTTTTTTTATAATTAGATAAGGATATGTTAACATTATATTTAGAATTAAGATAATGTTAATATTAATGGTAAGATTAAAATAAAATCAAAGATTAGTTTAAATTCTTAGTTAAGATAAGGTAATATTAATAATAAGATTAGATTTAAGGTCAAGTTAGGATTAAGGTTTGTATTAGATTCTTTTAGAGTAATAATGGATTATGATAAAAATTAAATTAACTTAGTTTATGCTTTCTACTTAATTCATGATTAAGTTGGGCTAAAATAATTAATTAAATATGTTAATGTTTCGTTAAACTAAAAAGCTAGATTAGTCATTCAACTTTATTGAAGATTATATTATATTTATCACTAACTCATAGTAAATTAGAATTTCAACCAAATTTTAATTTGATATATTAAGATAGTATTAAGATTAAGATTATGTTAGTTTAACTTAAAGATTCGATGAGTGATAGTTACCGAATACTCGTTTATTTCTAGAGAAAGAAATCACTAGAGAATAAGTGGCTTATAGTAGACTTTGAGATTGGGCTATATAGAGATGAATTACCCTATAATGGCTATTGTAAAAAATTTTTTTGATATTATGGTTTTAAGATGTTGATATACCTTTTGAGGGCAAAACCAACTTGGGTTGGGAGGGGCAACCAAAGGGGTACTATCTTGACATAATAAGATCATGATATCACATTTAATGCCAAAGTCAATAATCTTCTAGTCTAATTAGTTCTAGGATGAACCAAATAAAATTTCTCAAACTTGTAACACTTGAGATATAAGATAATAGATTTAATGTTTTGTTGTATTTAAGAAAATCACTAGACATAAAAGATTCATTATTATAATTTAGCTAATATAATGATATGCTTTGGGTTAACATAAGTTTGTTTATAAATTAGGTTGGGTTTATAATTACATAATAATAAAAATAGCATAATTTTTTATTTGATTTATGAATATGACTATATTAAATTTAGGATTAAGCCCTTATCTATGATTAGATTTTGGAAATTTTATTATAAAAATCAATAAATTGAAAATTTATTTCAGGTTTCGGTTTTGGTAAGGCTAAGGTTAGGACGAAGCTTTTGTCTAAGTTGACTTGCCTTTAATTTAAGAATTAGATTTAAGTGTGGTTTGTGTTAGTATTAGATGTTGTTAGAATTGACATTAAATTTTTTTATGTTAACCTAGAATTAGGATTCTTTTTATCTTTAAAATGAGACAAAATAATAATTATGACAAGTTAAAACTATAATAAGTTAGGGTTATAATCATACTAGTTTTAAGGTTAAGATTAATATTAGGTTTGTGATTAGTTTTTTTTATAATTAGAAAAGGGTATTATCAATTCTATATTTAGAGTTTTGACTACGTTAAAATTAATGTTAGGATTGAAATAAAGTTAAATATTAATTTAGTTTTTAAATTAAGATAAAGTAGTATTGATACAAAGATTAGATTTAAGGTCAAGTTAGAATTAAGGTTTACATAAGATTAGTTTTTATAAGTTTAGCATAATAATAAATTTGGATTAAATTTAGATTAATTTAGCTTTTGATTTATATTAAATTTACGATTAAGATAGGCTAAAAGTATGAATTAGATAGGTTACTTTCACATTTAAATATTGAATTAGATTGGTCATTAAAATTAAGTATTAAAATTTAGTTATGATTATGTTATTTTAATATTAGTTAATAAGACTTTGGGATTTGGTTTAATTTTTAATAAATTATGTTATGATGGTATTAAGATTAAGGTTGTGTTAGTTTACCTTAAGATTTAATTTATTTATAGTTAGAATAGTCTAATATTAACACTAAGATAACTTAGAGATTAATTTGTTTCCATTTAAGACAAGGATAATAATAATTTTAAATATAATCCATATCACTAAATAGATAGCAAGTTAATGATAGTTAATTTATTTAGAAAGCAATCACTAAACAATAAGCGGCTCATTATTCATTTCTTGTTGGGTGTATATAGTGATGAATTATCCCATAATTGCTATCAAAAAAGTGGATTTTATTTTTATATAAGATGTTGTGGTGTTAAAATGTCGAGACATCTTTTGAGGGTGAAATGCACTTGGATCAGGAGTGACGACCAAACAGACACTACCTTGATATAGTAAGACAATGATGTCACATTTAACAAAGCCAGCTTTCTTATAGTCTATTAGGATCTAAGATGAACTAAGAAAAAGTTGATGGGTTTGTAATGCCTGGGACTGAAGATGAGGAAGGTAATATAGAGTGAATATTCTAAGAGGAAAATAACTGCATAAAATGATTCATGATAATTATTTAGCTGTCATAATCATAGATATTTGGTGAAAATATGTTTTGGTTATAAATTAGGTTAGGTTTATAATTACATAATAATAAAATTAATAAAACTTGTATTTCACGCTTGATTACATTAACATCAAAGTTACAATTAAGCTTGATTTATGACTAAATTTAAGAAATACTATTATAGAAAATAATAAGCTAAAAAAATCATTTTAAATTTATATTATGTTTGGTTAACGTTAAGACTAGGCTTTGGTCAAGATGTAGTTAAAAGTAATTTTAGAATTTGATTGAGATGTGGTTTTTAATTAGTTTAGGACAACGTTACAATTACTATTAAGATTTTTTAAGCTTAGCTTAGAATTAGGATTATATTTATAATTTGAATTAGTTAATATTTGCACTAATAAAATTTAAGGCTATAATAAGTAAGGGTTAATATTATATTAGTTTTAAAGATAAAATTAATATTATTTTAATGGTCAATTTTTTTTATAATTAGATAAGGTTATGTTAACATTATATTTACATTTAAGATAATGTTAATATTAATGTCAAGACTAAAATAAAATAAAAGATTGGTTTAAATTTTTAGTTAAGATTAGGTAATATTAAAACTAAGATTAGATTTAAGGTCAAGTTAGGATTAAGGTTTATATTAGATTTTTTTAGAGTAATAATGGATTATAATAAAAATTAACTTAATTTATTTTATTTTTTTATTTAATTCATGACTATGTTGTGCTAAAATAATTAGTTAAATATGTTAATGTCTTGTTAAACTAAAAGGCTAGATTAGTCAATAAACTTTATTAAAGATTATACTGTATTTATCATTAATTCATAATAGTTTAGAATTTGAACTAATTTTTAATAAGTTATACTAAGGTAGTATTAAGATTAAGATTATGTTCGTTTAAATTAAGATTTAATAAGTGACAGTTAGTGAATATTAGTTTATTTCTTGAGAAAAAAATCACTAGAGAATGAGTGACTTATAGTAGGCTTCAAGATCGGGCTATATAGAGGTGAATTATCCTGTAATGACTATTGTAAAAAAATTTTGATGTTATGGTTTTAAGATATAGAGATACTTTTTGAGGGAAAATCCAACTTGGGTTGGGAGGGACAACCCAAGGGACACTATCTTGACATAATAAAATCATGATATCACATTTAATACTAAATTCAATATTCTCTTAATCTAATTAGTTCTAGGATGAACCAAACAAAATTTCTCAGACTTGTAATACTTGAGATATAAGATAATAGATTCTATGTTCAGTTGTATTTAAGAAAATCATGAGACATGAAGATTCATTATTATAATTTAGCTAATATAATAATATACATTGGGTTAACATAAGTTTTGGTTATAAATTAGGTTGGGTTTATAATTACATAATAATAAAAAAACACAATTTTTATTCTATTTATGAATATGTCCATATTAAATTTAAGATTAAGCCTTGATTCACGATTAGATTTGGGAAGTTTATTATAAAAATAAATAAATTGAAAATTTATTTCAGATTTAGGTTTTGATAAGGCTAAGGTTAGGACTAAGCTTTGGTCTAAGTTGACTTGTCTTTAATTTTAGAATTAGATTTAAGCTTGGATTGTGTTAGTATTAGATGTTGTTAGAATTAACATTAAGTTTTTTTTATGTTAACCTAGAATTAGGATCCTTTTTATCTTTGAAATGAGATAAAATAACAATTATGACAAGTTAAAACTATAGTTGGTTAGTGTTATAATCATACTAGTTTTAATGTTAAGATTAATATTAGGTTTGTGATTAGTTATTTTTTATAATTAGATAAGGGTATTATCAATTCTATATTTAGATTTAAGATTATGTTAATATTAATGTTAGGATTGAAATAAAGTTAAAGATTAATTTAGTTTTTAAATTAAGATAGAGTAGTGTTGATACTAAGATTAGATTTAAGGTCAAGTTAAAATTAAGATTTATATAAGATTAGTTTTTATTAGTTTAGCATAATAATAAGATTTGGATTAAAATTAGATTAATTTAACTTTCAATTTATATTAAATTTATTATTAAGATAGGCTAAAAGTATTAATTAGATAGGTTGCTTTCACACTTAAATATTGAATTAGATTGGTCATTAAAAATAAGTATTAAATTTACTTATGATTATGTTATTTTAATATTAGTTAATAAGAGTTTGTGATTTTGTTTAATTTTTAATAAATAATGTTATTATAATATTAAGATTATGGTTATGTTAGTTTAGCTGAAAATTCAATTTATTTGTTGTTAGAATAGTCTAACATTAATACTAAGATAACTTAGGGATTAATTCATTTCCATTTAAGACTAAGATAATAATAATTTTAAACATGATCCATATGGTTAAATAGATAACAAGTTAATGATAGTTAATTTATTTAGAAAACAATCACAAGATAATAAGTGGCTTATTATTCATTTTTTGTTAGGTGTATATAGTGATGAATTATCCCATAATTATCATTAAAAAAGTGGATTTGATTTTTATATAAGATTTTATAGTGTTAAAATGTCGAGGCATCTTTTGAGTGTAAAATACACTTGGGTTGGGAGGGGCAACCCAAGAGGCACTACCTTGATATAGTAAGACCATGATGTCACATTTAGCAAAGCCAGCCTTTTTATAGTCTAATAGGTTCAAGGATAAACTAAGCAAAAGTTGATGGGTTTGTGATGCCTGGGATTGAAGATGATGATGGTAATATAGAGCGATATTCTAAGAGAGAAATCACTACATAAAATGATTCATGATTATTATTTAGCTATTATAATCATAAATATTTGATGAAAATAGGTTTTGGTTATAAATTAGGTTAGGTTTATTATTACATAATAATATAATTAATGAAACTTATATTTGATTCATGATTACATCAATATCAAAGTTAGAATTAAGCTTGATTTATGACTAAATTTAAGAAATGCTATTATGGAAAATTATAAACTAAAAAATCATTTTAAATTTACATTATGTTTTGTTAAGGTTAAGGTTAGGCTTTGGCCAAGATGTAGTTAATAGTAATTTTAGAATTTGATTGAGGTGTGGTTTTAATTAGTTTAGGATGTTAGAATTACTATTAAGATTTTTTAAGCTTACCTTTGAATTAGGGTTATATTTATGATTTGAATAAGATAATGTTAAGACTAATATAATTAATGGCTATAATAAGTAAGGGTTAATAGTATATTAGTCTTAAAGATAAAATTAATATTTTTTAATGATCAAATTTGTTTATAATTAGATAAGGATATGTTAACATTATATTTAGATTTAAGATAAAGTTAATATTAAAGTTAAGATTAAAATAAAATCAAAGATTAGTTTAAATTTTTAGTTAAGATAAGGTAATATTAATAATAAGATTAGATTTAAGGTCAAGTTAGGATTAAGGTTTCTATTAGATTCTTTTAGAGTAATAATGGATTATGATAAAAATTAAATTACTTTAGTTTATGTTTCATATTTAATTCATGATTAATTTGGGCAAAAATAATTAATTAAATATGTTAATGTCTTGTTAAACTAAAAGGCTAGATTAGTCATTAAACTTTATTGAAGATTTTATTATATTTATTATTTATTCATAGTAGATTAGAATTTCAACCAATTTTTAATAAGTTGTAATATGGTAGTGTTAAGATTAAGATTATGTTAGTTTAACTTAAGATTCAATAAGCGATAATAAATGTTAGTTTATTTCTTGAGAAAGAAATCACTGGAGAATAAATGACTTATAGTGCGATTTGTGATCGAGCTATGGAGATGAATTATCCTATAATGGCTATTATAAATTTTTTTTTTTATGTTATGGTTTTAAGATATTGAGATACCTTTTGAGGGCAAAACTAACTTGGGTTGAGAGTGGTAACCCAAGGGACACTATCTTGACATAGTAAGATCATGATGTCATATTTAGTACGAGAGTCAATATTCTTCTAGTCTAATTAGTCCTAGGATGAACCAAACAAAATTTGTTAGACTTGTAACACCTGAGATTGAAGATAACAGAATTAATGTTTAGTGGTATTTAAAAAAAATCACTAGACATTAAGATTCATTATTATAATTTGGCTAATATAATGATAGGCATTGGGTTAAAATTACTTTTGATTATAAATGAGGTTGGGTTTATAATTTCATAATACAAAATTAATAGAATTTCTATTTTATTTACGATAACATCCATATTAAAGTTAAGATTAAGCCTTGATTTATGATTAGATTTATGAAAGTTTATTAAAAAAATTAAATAAATTTAAAATTTATTTTAGATTTTTTATTTTGAAAGGCTGAGATTACGACTAAGCTTTGTTCTAGGTTGACTTGTCTTTAATTTTAGAATTAGATTTAGGTGTGGTTTGTGTTAATTTAGGATGTTGTTAGAATTAACATTAAGTTTTTTTATGTTAACTTATAATTAGGATTCTTTTTATCTGTCAAATGAGGTATGATAATAATTATGATAAGTTCAAACTGTAGTAGGTTAGGGTTATACTCATGCTAGTTTTAAAGTTAAGACTAATATTAGGTTAGTGATTAGTTCTTGTTTATAATTAGATAAGGGTATTATAATTATATCTTTAGAATTAAGACAATATTAATGTTAATGTTAGGATTCAAATAAATTTAAAGATTAAATTAATTTTTAAATTAAGATAGAGTAGTTTTGATATAAGATTAGAATTAAGGTCAAGGTAGAATTAAGATTTACATAAGATTAGTTTTATTTAATTTTTTATAATAATAAGATTTAGCTTAAAATTTTATTAATTTAGCTTAAGATTTATATTAAATTTATGATTAAGATAGGCTAAAAGTATGAATCAGATATGTTATTTTCATACTTAAATTTTGAATTAGATTGTTCTTTAAAAATAAGTATTAGAATTTAGTTATGATTATGTTATTTTAATATTAGTTAACATGATTATGGGATTTTGTTTAATTTTCAATAAATTATGTTAGGATAGTATTAAGATTAAGGTTATATTAGTTTAGCTTAAAATTCAATTTATTTATAGTTAGAATATTCTAACAATTATATTAAGTTAAGTTAGAGATTAATTTTTTTTTCATTTAAGACTCAGATAATAATAATTTTAAATATGATCCCAATGACTAAATAGATAGTAAGTTAATGGTAGTTAATTTATTTAGAAAGAAATCACTAGCTAATAAGTGGCTTATAATTCAATTTTTATTGGGTATATATAATGATGAGTTATCTTATAATTGGTATTACGAAAGTTGTTTCGATATTTATATAAGATGTTATGGTGTTAAAATTTTGAGACATCTTTTGAGGGTAAATCGCACTTGGGTCAGGAAGGGCGACCCAAGAGATAGTACGTCGATATAGTAAGACCATGATGTCACATTTAACAAAGCCAGCTTTCTTTTAGTCTAATAGGTTCAAGGATAAACGAAGCAAAAGTTGATGGGTTGTTGATGCCTGGGACTGAAGATGATGAAGGCAATATTGAGTTATATTGCAAGAGAAAAAACACTACATAAAAGGATTCATGATTTTTATTTAGCTATTATAATGATAGATATTGGGCAAAAATAGGTTTTGGTTATAAATGAGGCTAGGTTTATCATTACATAATAATAAAAGTAAGAAAACTTTTTATTTTTATTTTTGATTACATTAATATTAAAGTTAGAATTAAGCTTGATTTATGATTAGATTTAGGCTGTTATAGAAAATAATAAACTGAAAATTATTTTAAATTTAATATTATATTAGATTAAAGTTATGATTAGGCTTTGGTCTAGATTGAGTTAGTAGTAATTTTAGAATTTAATTCAAGTATTATTTTTAATTAGTTTAGGACAATGTTAGAATTAATATTAACATTTTTAAGCTTAGCTTAGAATTAGGATTATATTTATGATTTGAATAACATAAGATTAGGACTAATATAAGCTAAGACTTTAATAAGTAAGGGTTAGTAGTATATTAATTTTAAGCATAAAATTAATATTATGTTAATGATTAGTTTTTATTTATAATTACATAAGGATATGTTAATACTATATTTAGATTTAAGATAATGTTAATATTATTGTTAAGATTAAAATAAAATTTAAGATTAATTTAAAATTTTCACTAAGATGAAGTAATATTTATACTAAGATCAGATTTAAGATCGAGTTAGGATTAAGGTTTGTATTAGATTCTTTTAGAGTAATCATAGATTTTGATAAAAATTAAATTAATATAGTTTATTTTTTATATTTAATTTATGATTAAGTTTGGCTAAAATAATGAATTAAATATGTCAATGTCTCGTTAAAATCAAAACTAGATTAGTCATTAAAATTTAGTGAAGATTATATTATATTTATCGTTAATTCATAGTAAATTAGAATTTCAACTAATTTTTAAAAAGTTAAATAAAGATAGTATAGAGATTAAGATTATGTAAGTTCAACTTAAGATTCAAAAAGTGATAGCGAGTGAATATTAGTTTACTTCTTGAGAAAGAAATCATTAGAGAATAAGTGGCTTATAATGGGCTTCTAGAGGAGGCTATATAAAGTTGAATAATCCAATAATGGCTATTATAAAAATTATTTTGATGTTATGGTGTTAAGATGTCGAGATATCTTTTGAGGGCAAAACCAACTTGGGTTGAGAGGGGCAACCCAAGGGACACTATCTTGACATAATAAGATCATGATGTAACATTTAACACTAGAATCAATATTCTTCTAGTCTAATTAGTTCTAGGATGAATCAAAAGAATTTGTCAAACTTGTAACACCTGAGATTAAAGATAGTGGAGTTAATATTGAGTGATATTTAAAAAAATCACTAGATATAAAGATTCATTTTTATAATTTTTCTAATATAATGACAGGCATTGGGTTAACATAAGTTTTGGTTATAAATTAGGTTTTCTATATGATTACATAATAATAAAAAAAAGAGTTTCTATTTGATTTATGATTAGTTTGAGAAAAGTTTATTTAAAAAATAAATAAATTGAAAATTTATTTTTAATTTAGGATTTGGTAAGGGTAAGATCAGGACTAAGATTTGGTCTAGTTTAACTTGTCTTTAATTTTAGAATTAGATTTAAGTGTGGTTTGTCTTAGTATAAGATGTTGTTAGAATTAACATTAAGTTTTTCTTATGTTAACTTCGAATTAGGATCCTTTTTATCTTTCAATTGAGATTAGGTAATTATTATGACAAGTTAAAACTATAGTAAGTTAGGGTTATATTCATGCTTGTTTTAAGGTTAAGATTAATATTAGATTTGTCATTAGTTCTTGTTTTTAATTAGATAAGAGTATTATCAATTCTATATTTAGATTTAAGACTATATTAATGTTAACGTTAGGATTGAAACAAAGTTAATGATTAATTTAGTTTGTAATATAAGATAGAGTAGTATTGATACTAAAATTAGATTTAAGGTCAAGTTAGAATTAAGTTATACATAAGATTATTTTTAATTAATTTCATATAATAATAAGATTTGGATTAAAATAATATTAATTTAGCTTAAGATTTATATTAAATTTATGATTAAGATAGGTTAAAAGTATGAATTAAAGATGTTACTTTCACACTTAAATTTAGAATTAGACTTGTCATTAAAATAAGTATTAGAATTTTGATATGATTATGTTATTTTAATATTAGTTAATAAGACTCTGGGATTTGGTTTAATTTTTAATAAATTATGTTAAGATAATATTAAGATTAAGGTTATATTAGTTTAGCTTAAGATTCAATTTATTTATAGTTAAAATATTCAAACATTAATACTAAGATAAGTTAGAGATTAATTTGTTTTCATTTAAGACAAGGATAATAATAATTTTAAATTTGATCCCAATGACTAAATAGATTGCAAGTTAATGATAGTTAATTTATTTAGAAAGCAATCATTAGACATTAAGTGGCTTATAATTCATTTCTTGTTGGTTATATATAGAGATAAATTATCCAATAATTTCTATTAAAAAAGTGGTTTTGATATTTATATAAGATGTTATAGTGTTAAAATGTAGAGACATCTTTTGAGGATAAAACGCACTTCGGTCAGGAGGGCTGACCCAAGAGACATTACCTCAATATAGTAAGACTATGATGTCACATTTAACAAAGCAAGCTTTCTTATAATCTAATAAGTTCAAGGATCAACTAAGCAAAAGTTGTTGGATTTGATACGCCTTGAACTGAAGATGATGAACGTAATATTGAGTGATATTCTAAGAGAAAAATCACCATATAAAAACATTCATGATTATTATTAAGCTATTATAATGATAGATGTTGGGTAAAAAAAAGTTTTAGATATAATGAGATTAAGTTTATAATTAAATAATAATAAAATTAATAAAACTTGTATATAAAAAAAGTAAACTAAAAAATTATTTTAAATTTATGATTTTGTTAGG